>OOFJ01107266.1:37791-50532 GCA_900323375.1 Benthosema glaciale
CTGTCGATCAGATTATACTAAGATCCCGGCAAAAGGTCTCGATAGAATCAGAAAATTGGAGCATTGTCCTGATTTTTCTGTGGGTTCGAAAATTGGGAAAACGAACCAATATTCAATATTTGATCAAAATCAAACATAAAAAAAATAGAACAAAATATGTTATTTAAAATTCAATTCCAACTGTTGATCAGGTTATGCCAAAATACCAAGGATGGGTCACGAAAATTGAAACATTGTCCTGAGTTCTTTTGGGGGCTAGAAAATTAGGAAACTGAACCAAAATGTAATATTTGTTCAAAAGCAAACATAAAAAAAACTGAAAAAAATTGTTATTTTAAAATTCAATTCCTACTGTTGATCAGGTTAAGCCAAATTAGAAGGATGCAGTCCAAAAACTGAAGCATTGTCCTGGGTAATTTTAGTCCTGAGAAATTTTGAAAAACAAACCAATATTCAATATTTGACCAGAATCAAACATCAAATAACAGAAAGAAATGTGTTTCTTCAAAGTCAATTCCTCCTGTCGATCAAATTATACTAAGGTCCCCTGACCTTGGTGTCTCTACTGTCTGGAGATGGTCTGACAGAATATTAAGCAATGCACAATTGAGATTTTCCAGCTGAAACATCTGTATAGTTCTATTGTGTGCAGAAATACATCAGTGCTGTGCAAGAGTAAAGTATACCCAAAGAAAACCTAATCTGCAACACTATTGACTGTTAAAGATGATCTCATTTAACAAATTACGTGAAAATAAAATAAATTTATCCTGAGCACCGTCTTAGACAATATTTTACAATTCTCTCTTTATGAAGCTACATTAACATTACTGCAGTGTAGGCACATTTAAGGGCAGTGTTTTCTACCTTGTTTCTAGTTCTGGGAGACTGAGTCTTCATCAATAGATTACACAAATAGCATTTAAAATACTGAAATGTACTTCATACTTGTTCATTTAGTTATCCTTTAGGTTTAAATGTACCCTGCTGACTAAACTACTTTTAACAGCCACCAGGATAAGCCTTTACAGAGCAAGAGCTACCACTGACTATTAGCATGAACAATGAACAGCAATGAACAAAAAACACTGTGATGTTTGGAAGTAATTAACCAATAGGTTGTTGAAATAAAAATATCACATGAAGTCAAATAAATAGTTAGCAAAAATGTTATGACTGTACAAAATATATTACATGGAATAAAAGTATATTCACAATATATATATCTAGTAAAAAATGTGAACACTTTCCTGCAGGTAACCAAAAATGCCATTTACAAGTTTTCAGTCCACTGTACAGTGCCAAACATAACCTTTGTGTATTTTAGAGGTACAGTTTGGTTTAGAGAGGAAACGCAAGCAATCCATGTCAACAATCTGAGAATCTGCATGGAAAGATATAGTCCTCCTGACCTCAGTGTTAATTGAGAACTTTGTAACTCTACAAATGTAACCAAATGGCCCATTATGGATCAATTTGGTTAGATTTTCTATCCTCAGAGATACATTAACAATAAGGATATTTCTGTCACAGCACAGTCATATCTCTGACTCATCGTTGATGAACCCGAGACCATCTAGACTTGAAATGTTGGCCATAGGTGTGAAGTGGTGTTCCCCATTCCTTTTGAAATCCACAGTGGTGTGATTATTGTTTGCAGTGCAAGTGCTGGCAGGAGCGGGCCTCAGGGGCTTACCTGCTTGAGTTCTGTTCTGAATGTGCGTGTACTCGACGGACGGCCTCTGTACCTGGGTTTTACTGGGAAAACCGAAACGTTCTCTGCAGCGCTCCCACGCCAAGATGCCAATGAGCGATAGAGACAGTAGCGTCAAGAGAGCCACGGCCACCTTAAGACCCAACGTCCTGTCATTCTCCCTGCGAGTCTCGGGAGGCAGAGGTTCCTCTGTCCCAACCTCTGGGATGAGCCCTGGTGCAGTTGTTGTGGCCCTGGGCGGACCGTCCGTAGGAATAGGGTCTGTGGAATTTGTCACCCCGCCGCCAACTGTGGTGCTCTCCCCTTGTCCACCACCAGACGCACGGGGCTGCAAACGATACATCACCACAGTCCTGTTGTATCCTCTCTTGTTGACCTGCTCTACAGAATCACAGGCGTACACGCCGGCGTCTGATTCCGAGGCGTTCAGAATGAGGAGGCGTCCACCGTGGATGTAGTATTTGCTGTCAGAGAGCAGTGTTTGGTCCGTCAAACGCCAGTGGACCTGCGCCAGGTTGGAGTCTGGCTGGCAAAGGAGCTGAACGTTGTTCCCCGGAACCAGGGTGATGTCTTCAGCTCCTACTGGCTCTGGAGTGCGTGGACGCACACACACACGCACGCGCACACACACACACACACAGAACACAGAATCAGCTCCGTGTTGACAACTTTATAAAAATGGTCAAATGTAAAATCAAACCAATCCAATATTGTACATTGCTGTGAATATACCTGGATGAGGACACTGTGAAACGTCCCCCTTCTTTAGACTCTGAATGGCGGTGTCAGGGGAAGAGGTCAAGCTGGACACTTGACAGCAATGGTCAGAGGAGGAGTCCCAGGCACAGTAAGGGTCTCTTGCCAGGACACAGTCCACACAGGAGTCATAGCGACTGCAGTTACTGACTGGCATCTGAACAGCACCAAACTCTGAACCTGCATACAGCTGCCCCTATTATGTCCACACACACACACACACCCCAAGCAAAATAATTATTTAGCTTTTCATATCACTTATATTTGAAGTTGTAGACAACGTGAGACATTAATAAACACCAACGCGTGTTGGCTTGCGCCTTCTCCAGGGTTTAATTCAGTCTGATAGAATGTTAGTTCGAGCTCGGTTATATTCAACTGGGAATGCTGAGGGCTTGAATGTCATGTGTTATAAAACCTCGGCCAAAATAAACACCAGCAAATGCCAGTGCACTGACTTGACATTGATCTCTAGGTAAATCATTACGCTGGTATCACGCTCATGTCACACATGAACGGCAGTTCGTAGCTTCCTATAAAAACATGTCTGACATGAATAAGCGAAGCTTGGATCAACACATTATGCACTGCAGTAGCGTTTATTGGCCACCTTGCTAGAAGAAAGGCGCAGAGTCCCGACGGGCTTAGGATCCTCATACAGCTGAATCTCTTCAATGATGAACATCTCCCCAGCGTAGTTTACGGCCTTCTGAATGTAGCCATTTTCTATCAGGAGACAAAACAACACAGCAGGACACGGGAGTTGATAGGAGTCCAGTACTTGTTCCCCTCTATACAGAAAGTAGAAGATCTACAACAATCCTACGCTTCATGTTGGGACCATTTGTGAGCTCGTTAACACCTGTATACCATTTTCAGCAAACGTTCACCCCAGAATAGGGACGCTAGGGTTCATGGGGTCAAGAACTAACCACAGAAATAGTAATCCCTGTTACCAGCAACTCACCCAATGTAATGTAAACAAGGGTGTTCCTACACAACCAGAACATGAAAATGCTAATAATTTGTGAAATTAATAATTACTAGATTTTCGGTGTAGTTCTAAATGTAGAAGTGGGGATGACAATGGCCCCACTCCCATTTACAACTTATTTGCACCAAAAAATAGATAATGAAAATAAGGACGATTGAAACGTGGCTTTGGAACTTGACTTGAATTACTTGAGACATAAAACAGCTCTGGATAAGAGTAATAGTTTTTTATGGAACGTTTCATCCATAATATTATTCTTGTTTTATCATCCAAACCTTTGAGGAAGCTTGACAACACTGTGAACATAAAACGCATCAAAGGTATGGATGATACTGTATGTGTGCCAACTCACAATATTTACCTGTGCCGATGAACATGACGGGGTATCTCTCTCCATCTAGCGCCAACACACTATCCACTACGATCCGAGTCAACAAGGGCCCCTTTTTCACCAACAGGGGGCCCCCTGTGAGTGGCCGAATGATCTCGTCCATGAGGGGCCGGTCTCTGATGAACTGCAGTGTTTTGTCAGGAAGGTCCAGAGAGCGTTCCATTCCCAGCTTTCGAGCAATGTCATTGATGCACTGAAATACAAGACAGCCGTATTGAAGTCTGCTCTGCTAATGCAATGGTTCTCAAAGTGAGGTCCAAGGGTTCTTGAGGGGTTTCCAGCAGGGTCCCCAGCTAAATGAGGACAACACTTGAGCCTGGTTTATTATGGCTATTCAAAAATAGCCGTAACAATGTGTTGCAATGTGACACGTTGTGAGCATATAGATCTGCTGATATTGACAAATCTCTTACGGGGGTCTCTGCCACGACATCCTTTCAAATGCGGATTTCACTGGGGCCAACAATTGTACAATTATCAGGTCCTTAAAATGAAAAACTTTGAGAATAACAGTGCTAAGGACTATGCACAATCCATCAGACATTGTAGGACAGTGAAAGTGATGGTATTTACTATTTACAGAGGGTATGACATGGGATACACAACAAAGGATCTTGATGTATGCATGTCAGTTCGTTTACACTCAGACTTAAATTAACTTATTATATCGTCACTGTCAGGCAGAAACCTTGTATCTCCATATTTCAACTTTTAGTGTTTTTTGTGCCTCGACTGAATTTGCTACTTCTCTAGTAGCGACCATAAAGACGACCTTAGTTTTTATAAATAGTTAACCAACAAGAGCTTGTGACTAAAATAATAACTACGTTGAATCCATGTGGAACACAGGTTATTTTTTGCATTTCCTGAAACGTAACGGTTTTGGACATACAAAAGGTTTCCTCCACCCGACAGCGAAGGTACTGTATTTATAATTATAATACAACCAACAAAAGGATCCTGACTCACAGCTCCTGGTCTGGGGACGGGCAGCTCGCCGCTGTACATCACCCACTTGACATGAGATGTCTCCACGGTGACGGGCGTCTTGAACTTCCCCTCGTTGAAAACGGCCCCGATGGCAGACACGCTGTACGCACACACTGCCGATATGCCCGACGAGCTCCTGGCAAAAACCAAACCACGTAACAAATCATCAGTGAAATCAAGTCAATCTGCCAGGCATGATCCAGATCACTCCATTTGTCAAGTCAATTATTGTGGCTCTTGAATGAAGAAATCATCACATCAATCGACAGTCAAAATGCAGTACCATATTATATTGTATGGCAAAACTAAACAGATTATTATACACAGATAAGTAACATTTTACATCTTTATATGCATGTACTGATTTTCAATGGTTATTTATTTTAACCCATTAAGACCTGAGGCGGATTCTGAAAAGGCCATCTAAAATCAGTAGTTCTCACTTTCAAGATAATAAAAAATATATTAAAAAAAAAATAGCAGTACAAGTTTGCAGCACGAAACTTGTAGATCTGCTATTTTCTTTTAATAGCCAACGCAAAAATCACATAATGCTTTCCTGGTTTTAAGGAAAAAAACATAATTGTGCAACAAGCCAGGTTAAAATATGAATGCTTTTCCCTCATTGGTCACCATTATCAGCAACACCAACCCCACATGACCTATGAAAGCACAGGAGGACGTACGACTGAGGTGCAAAGACTGCATAGAAGACGCTCTGGTTCCAGTGGTGGTGTCTGAGCAGGAACACATCCTGGACCAGGGAGGGCAGGCTGGGCTCAGGGAGGGAGCAGTCCAGACGAGCCTTCAGGAACGAAGTCCATTTCCTCTGTAGCGTCCGCTGGCCTCCCATATCCCCCTGAACACAACCACGCACACACGCACGCACACACAGTGTAAAGACAATTTAGTCATGTGAATTTGTGCTGCTGCCCAGATATCAAACGGTAAAAAGAAATGCAGTAGAAAGACTTGAAAAAAATATATTTTTTACCCATTTAGGCCTGACTCCGTTCCCCAAAAGGCCCCTACTTTATATAGTAGCATCAAAATGTTTACATTTTTGAATACTGTACACTACAGAACCCAAAAGTGGGTTCCCGCCCAGAATGTTTTTTTTAATCTAATAATACTCATGGCCATTTTAGTTACATACAGTATACTATACTATTTGGAGATGGCCAAAGCCATGTTCTAATCTACAGGCTGTGGGACAGCATTGGTGGCTATTTTTCTACAACTCTGGTCTCTAAAAAGTAAAAAAGAAAAGAAAAACAAAGGTCACCTTGCAGACACGTGCCACTCGTGACACCATGAGTTTACTGTAGAAGTCGTACTCCATGGCGTTCTCGGTGAAGAACAAGTAGACTTTATCGTCGTCACCGTTACGACTGCCGATGCTTTCAGGCACAACGTCCATATAGATGAAGTTGGGCTCTGTATTCGGGCAAACATGAAATAGCACACAGATACTACCGTAAGTTGCTGTCCGGCAGAAACATTTTATCGCCACAAAGTCCACATTCTGACTTTTTGTGGGGTTTTTTCCCCCCGTAAATTAACACCTTACTTCAATCATACTACTACAGTTTTGGTAACCTCGCGTCACCAGGCTTTCCACCAAAAAGGAAAGCCTGGTCTGTGTTCCAAAATCACCGTATGTTCCGGCCTGGAGCGGATGGTAAAATATGTCACGTTGTAGTCAATGTAGGCAGGAAACCACAAGGCGGAATAAGAATTCCACCATTCACAATACTGATTCCTCCTTGTGGTTTCCTGCCTGCATTGACTACAACGTGACGTATTTTACCATCCGCTCCAGACCGGTTCATAACACCCGAAAGGGAATGCTGGCCAGTCTACAGTTTTGGACACATGAGGTTTCCACCCGACAGAGTAGAGATTATATCATATCATTACCATCAACGTCCCATGCAAATAAGGTAGGTACACTATGTTATCTACTGTTATCGTTACTTTGTGTTACTGACACAGCAGCAGCCCATGTGAAGTGCAGTATATTGAAGTTATTTAACACATACTTCAATTAACAAAATTGCTACTACTGTACTTCCAGAGCTACTACTACTACTACAGCCCAGAGCCCTCACCATTGAGCCAAGAGCTCTTGAACTCGGTCCGGAGAGATGAGGCAGAGCTGCGCAGAACTACAGGTTCAGAGCCCAAGAAGTTGATCGCTGTAGCAGAATACAGGTCATTTCCTGTTGGACAGGAAAACGGAGACAAGAGTCAGAATTGCTGGAAATCCATTACTCTCGTTTATGTTAAGTAAGAGGACACTATTACTGCGGTATGGCTACTAACGGGGTTATGCAACTTTCTCTCCTCCTGTCTGATCAAGTTAAATATATTGAGAAAGCATTTGATAAATGAATATGTGTATATTATGCTTATCATGCAATGCCCCGTTACATGATACATGAGTCCTTGACCCGTGTATCTACTTTGTCGGTGGTCCTGTGATAATCACGAGACCCAACTCGTTTCCTGTGTGCACCTCATATGAGGCAGTCAAGGGTTTTTAATTTTGACATACTAGCAATAGTAAATACTACATGGATGTCTGTATATGTTGAGCATGAACCAAGACAACTTGTTGACATGGCAATAAAGTTCTTGAATCTTGCCATGTCTGTCTGGTCAGTTGAACTTTGCACACTGACTGAACAGTATTGTACATTGTCTTTTGTTCCTTTTGTAGTGGGAAGATAACCAGGATGAGACACTCACCAACCATGAGGGAGGAGTATCTTTGGAAAGGATCAAAGGGACACTTCCCTTTCCCCTCCTCCAGCTTGCCCTCCATAGTCAACTGTCCATCAGAATATGTCTGTCAGGGGAGAAACAGGAGGGTAAAACCTAAAAGTCAACTGTCCATAGAGAATATGTGTTTGTCGGGGGGGGGACACTCTCGTCTCTAGGAGAGTAAAGAGTGCAACAATATGTTTAAAGCCCAGTCCACCACACAAATGTTTCCATTTGCAGGACATTTTGGCGGTGTGAATTAGGTTTACTGTTTGAATGTGAACCCCAACGAATCATATAAGGGGAGTGACACAGCACGAATGAGAACAGACATGACCCCGGCAGCAAATCTATGATCCAGGTGTTTAGTAGCCTGTGACTTTTCAACTACAGCTAACAAGACAAGACAAACGTATTGAGATTATGTTGGGCCAAGAGACATTCAATATTTGTCTCCTCAGCAACAGCTTTGCAGGGATGGCGAAGAAAGGGAACTTGGAAAGACACCACAAATCATTGGACAAGACCTTTCCAGCCCGACAGTGATGAAATTACATGAAATAAAACTGGATCACATGTCGCAAGCCAAGTCTATGGACTTTAAACAAACATTAAAAATCCAGAGACTTGGCTGCCACATGACAATTTCGGAAAGCCATGCTAGAACCCCTCAAAGAATAATTGTAAAAGGGTAAACTGCAGCCAGTTATTTGATCCCCAATTGACCTAGTGTCTACTAGCAGAAAGAATGAGGGCAAGTGTCACTGAAGTATGCCACTAGCCTATTTCATTGTGAATATGCAGCCACACGCAACTGTCAGTCACATGACAGGAAAGACAAACACCACCATCTCAGCTATTCTTGCAGATAGATACATACAAATAGCATTCAGTCCCCTCCACTCTGGCTTGCATGTTAATACTTACCATGTGATCACAGGTGGGGCTGAAAGCATTTGTCCCGCACACATACATTGTGGTGTCATTCAGCGTGTGCAGGGTCCGAATGTAGTTACGGCATTCCACCTGCAAAGTGATACAGCAGGTTGAATGCCAGGGCCCGGGGTTTGTTAGTTCAGCCACAAACATAAAACTTGCACAGAAAGAAATGCTACACTAGGGTCTCTGGCATTGAGTTGGAGACCCCCGGTCAGGTTTGTGTGCATTGCATTTCTTTTATCATGCCTTTGTTTGGACATGCGGTACAGTAACAGACTGCAAGCAAAGGAACTTCAAAGACTTGTGTACAAAAGGTTAAAAAGATACTCCCACATAAATGATTTACAAATGTACCAAGATAAATTGCATGGGGAGTAAATTGTTTTAACCGAACAAAAAGGCTGCGTAATCCTTACACTACAAGAATGACTAAATGCATGTTGGGGTGTGCATGTGTAAACTTTGTTTTTGGGTAAATTAGTTCACAAACCTCAGCATGTTTTCCCTTGTATGTGCACTCCCTCTGTTTCTCCTCGGTAACTCGCCAATAAACCTGCCATAAACAGAAGACGGGCTTCTTGTCAAAGCATGCTGAATTAGCATCACAACCACAACCCATAGCTAGAGGACAACCTAGTAACCTGTTTGTTGAATATGCTGTTTGCCTATTTACATAAAAGGCTAACAACAAGGCCAGCTAATGCAGTAATGGAGTGTATACACTACCTGTATATATGCTAAGGGCATGCAGTCGCAACGGGTTCACAACGCCAAATAAAATGGGTTCAGATTTGTGCCAAGTCTCCTGAGGAGGCATGTCTGAAGCCTGTCCTGGACAGGGGTCTTCGGACGTAAAAACTAACAAAAAACGAAATACCCCAGCGGGTTTCCATGCCATGGCCCGCAAAATATCCATAGCCTCTGGCTGCAAAATGTCTTAAAATAGCAAAAACAGCTTGTAGATAGAGCTTGTAGATAAAGAGTTGTGCCATCTCCCTTCACTCCATCAGCCCACAAACATAATTTTGAAATAATAATCCGACCTAATCTGACTGATTATTTCAACATAATCTGTCGGACATTTTGTCATTTCTGGCAACAGACAGTGTACAAAGTGTGTGCCATTTCTTTCACATTAATCAATTGCCATCTGGTTGTGTTTGTTGTCGCTAAATAGTTTTATGTGTAACGACAGATGAGACGCTACACTAGATTGTTATTCTCTGACCGTGGTGTTGTGAACAGCAGCAAAGAGGGACTATACAGATGGCGGAGGAGGATTATCGCACAGCCAACCTTTCTTCAATACAGTAGGCTACTGTATCAATGGTTTTCAAACTTTAAAATGTCAAATAAAACAATATCACAAGCGCAAGTGTCAGACCAGATCATTCACGCAAAATGTGGGCCAAACACCCTGTACAGTATGCAACTATTGTATTCGTAGGCGACCATTTCCATCTATTAATATGTATTTGTGAGTGTGTATGTGTACATTTCCTCATAAAACTGCCCATGAATATGTATCACATATCATGATACAGCAAATTTGTGGACCGTGGACCTGTGTTCTCAGATATGCACCATGTTTACTGACAATGACAACTGATAGTCCTATGAGGCCACTATGCAAATTCTTCATGCAAAGTTACACGTTATAAAGGGGGATGATATAACTGAGAAGATGGTTTTACCCAATACAGTCCTTGTCACCATCTCATTGTTTAAACCTTGTGTCCCTTTGTGCATATAATATCATTATAGGCATCATAATATTCAAGATTTAATATCTTGAATGAGTGTCGAAACTAATTTAGTACAAAATGGTCCACTCCAACTTTGGAAGACAATCTTCGCCAATCAGGATGAAATATGAAAAATCTGAAAGATTCACCTTGATCACATGACTAAAGAGATCATGTGTACCTATTTGCATTGGTAGGGGTAATATAAAACAATGTATTTGAAATCGTCCTATAACGGGCCAATGTGAAATCTTTGAGGCAAAGGTTCTGTTCTGGCCTCCAAGGAGTGTCCGTCAGTTTCGCGCTGATCGGTCCAACACAGCATGCGCACACACGTATGGAGGGATGAAAACAGTCTCTGACTCTGCCACACCTCGGCCTGGCAGAGACGAAAATGGCAGATCTACAAGTATATAGGGCTTAAGTATTTAACAATAACTTGTTCTGTGGCATGTTGTAATGCTGTTGTACAGGCCATGGTGGGTAACATATTCCACTTACTGCAGATTTCTTATCAGTAATGTTGTTGATATTCAGGGCGTATATCGCTTCTCTGGCCCCAAGAAGCAACAAACCCAAATCCTCTCTCATGAGCATGGTGGAGTAGTTCCAGACGCCCTCCTCTCTGAATATCTTCAACTCGTCTAAAAAGGAGGAGATTAATCAGATGTGTTAACAACATGGAAGATTTGTGTGTCCATCTATTCTGGCCGCGATGCCAATATACCGCTGAGAGTGAGGGAGGGGTACTTACCGTGGTAGGCAACCGTCTTTCGTGGAATGCAGTAGTGAGTGTAGGTCAGGGGAAGAAGCAATCCACACAGAATGCTCAAGGCATACAAAGGAGACATGGCTTAGAGTCCAGATGTGTCCGAGTGTGGGCGAGCTTCACGGTCCTGCTCTGACACCAGACCACAATACATCCAATCAGCTGGTTGATTGACGATTTAGTGCGGAAATGCTGACTGACTGGCTAACTGCTGGCCTTTTCACACAGCAGTGATATTACAGCATTGGATATGGATATAGCACGCTGGTTCATGCCTCTTTGTGAAGTCAGTGTGTTAAAAAAACAAAACAAAAAAAATACGTAACCAGGTTAATCCCCCGCCACGGGTCAGCTCGGTTCAGTCCAATTTGGTTGAGCAAATTGGAAAAGCACAATGGGTACTAGTAGGGATCCTGCTTGGGCTGTTGGCTATGTTGGTGTTAGCCTCCAGCACAGTGTTAAAGAGCTGCTGCGGTCTTCTCTTGATGGTGGTAAAGAAGCCATGCTGCCACCGTTACCGGCTAGAGATGCTGCTGGAGGAGAGCTCTGTCATGCTGGTCCACAGGTTTCTGTAAGAAATACAAACGCACAACAACAGAGGATGAGATGCGAGGACCAGAGAGCAACAAAGTGAAATATCTAACAAATAAGTTAGCGTGGCACAGTGGCACTGTGCAACAGGCCTTTTAGATTGCTTCCTGATTTTTGAAGAATACCTTTATCAAATCATGCTGATGATGGGGAAGCTGGCTATTATTTCATATCCGCTTATTGGTGTTGTTGGGTAGACCTCACTCTCGCAGTAACTATCAACAGATAAACCTCTCACAATATATGTCACGCACATGAAAACTTCTGCTGTGAGCTTCACTCAGGAAACCAGTGTCTAGATGTCAAATCCAGTAATGAGTATACTTCTGCTCAGCTCTCTACCACATCCAAAACTCACTTCCTTCCCCACACTCTCTCTTCCTGCCCTCATCCCTGGCGAGGACCTGCTTCCTTCAGGCTCAGTGGGATACAAGCAGCTGATAGGAGGTGCTCAAGTTTGGGCATGCAGATGCAGATAGACGGTGTTGATAATACATGACTTCAACCCACCCCCACAGGATTTAGTCTAAATTGAGACTTAGCACACTCACTGTGGGCTTGGAATCACTCTATTGTGGCCTGCAATCTCCCTGTTATAACTATACTGGAGCTTGGCACCATTCATTCACAATACAGCAAGCACACGCACAAATAACACAGAAGGTTTGTGTGTGATAAGACTCGGAACATAAAACACTACACCAGGATAGTCACAGCAGTACGCAAACATATGCAACCCCCACCAACAGTATTCAACCGTTATTCACAAGTCAGAAGGAAAATTGTATACAGCGTACACAGAGTGCTGCTTACCTGTTGTCTAGGACTAGGTCATGCCCCCCAGATACACAACACCCAGCTGTTGTCCAGAGAGAGCTCAGCCGACCCTGCTCCAACTACCTTTTAGAACAATTTCAGTCACGTCACAATTTTCTAAAACTACCGTCTCCACCTAACTGCCATGCTCCTTCCTTGTTGTTAACCTGACACGGCGGGGCGAGCCAGTACATGTAAGGAGCTGCTCATCTGTTGTCACAGTGGAGATGTTTTACATACTCTACTCCTCGGGCTCTTGGGAAGGGGGTG
>OOFJ01107266.1:50552-64323 GCA_900323375.1 Benthosema glaciale
GGGCAGGGTGGGGGCTGCCGTAGCTATAGGTTGAGTACTACAGCTGGTTGGGATGACTGGAGGTTGTTATTCACGGTGTTTGACAGATTGTTTGAAACCGCGTCGACAGGCAGGTATTTCTACAATAATAGCACGGAACACTGCAGTTGCGCCTCCTTTTTTTAACTCCTGCGTTTTTCTAGGCTCACGCTTGCATGCGTACATACAGTAGGTAATGTGCTGCGGCCGGCGAGGCTGAGAGGTTTTACTGGGCATAGGGGGTCTGGTTTAGTACTGTAGTTACTAGTGCAGTTAAAAGTGCCTTTTCCCTTGATGAGCTTTTGAACACTTTTGTATTTTTCACTCTGAAGTTCTCCTTGTGTCGATTCTAACCACAATTGAAAGGCCAGGCCTTTTCGTATTCACATGTGACCGGACGAGGAACAAAGTTTCACACTCCACAGTCTGTAAACTTTTACAACGCCGTTCTGTTGAGAGCAGAGATTCTCACTCTGCTTTCTCTTGAGGATGTAATGTCGTTCTTGCTCTTTGATGATTTGATTTTAAATAACACCTGCAACACCGCAAACATGATACACCAACACACAGTCAGACTCTCGTACTATAACCTGCATAAGCATCAACGCATGCACCTACATGCATGCACAGGCGCGCACACATGCCTATGTATTTGCTCAGTCACACAGTCACACACAAAATGATGTCATCAGCTTTCCAGTGTTAATCTGTGGCTTTCTTTGCGACCAAGCTTGTGTGCAGCTACAATTTGACACCTTAGTTTAAATAACTATGCATTCCAGTGATATACAAAGTATGTGAAAAACACAACTGAGTGAAATCCGATACACTGTTATTTTGAGGTATAGCTATCACAACTATAGCCTAACTATAGCCTAAGCATAGACCATTAATACCTCAAAGTTCAAGTTATATTTTAAATTTTATATTGTACTAACTTCATTATAAATATACAGTAATGCTTTAAATATGGTAAAGTTTATGTAAAATTGGACCATCTTCCTCAATTTTAGGTTATATTTATGCAGAAATATAGAACATTGAAAGTCATGTTTGTGCCTATAGTCAGACACATGACTTAAAATTATATATTTAGGACACATTTTCTGTTTTATGATGAACATAAAAAAGAAAAAGAAAAGCCCCTGTTTAGACCTACACACTCTACCAGCTCGGCGCAAATATAGCCATGACACACACTATATGACTGTCAACAAAGATCAAAAGCTAAACGAAATGCCAAAACACAAATTACAACTCATAAATTAACATTAAAGACTATAAATCTTCACTAGTATTAATTCGAAGAACAGGGGGTAAGAAGAACAAGTATCTATCTATTCACAATAGTCCACCAATCATAAAACATCACAAAATGAATATTAAAGTAGCATGACAAATCATTTTTTACTGTAGCCCAACAGAATAATGAGGACTAGATCTGTGAGGCCAGAGGCTACTCAAACTGGCAGCATGTACTGAACAACTGCAACCTACACTTCTGTAAGCATGGATATTTATTGCAAACGCAGTGGTACAATGGAAGCCAGGCAGAACGTGTCTGTGTGTCACGCTGCGCTGACACCACCCACCACCAGAGGGCGCAGTTACACCAAACACAGAGGGACTTCAAATACACTGCGTTCGCTTCCCGCATTCGCGGTCTTACTTGTAGTTAGAGTTATAGGGTTATAGTTATAGGATATACAAGACCACACTGTAAGTGATTTTTCTTTGTTAAAAATGAATAGACATCACCCCAGCCAACATACCTATAGTGCACCAAGAGCAACTTTGCACCACCTCAAAACCTTGTACCCCGCTAGTCTGCCCTCCGCGAGGACTCCATTGAGGAGTGTTAATTGACAGAGGGACAAATGAGTGCCTGAACCTACCATAGCTCCACACAGGGAAACTATATATCACCTACCCGACAGCAGTAATTCTTACTCGGGGTAAATGGGAGGGGTCAGACACAATTTTCTTAGCCTGCCTAAGGGTGGACTATTTAAAAATGACTTGGGGCGCTTATGGGGGGACTAGACATACTCAATCTTCCCTGCCCTTTTGACCAATCTAAAGATCCCAGATTTATACTTTACTGTCACGTGTCCTAACCACCTAGTACTACCATATCTTATGTGGCCTCTATACTAGCTCTATAAAAGATTAAAAAGGAGAGTCTAAGCCCCCAGAGAAAATGAAGGCGCTGGAGTATTTGGCACATGCACTTGTACAAGTCCATTCACAATCAGTTTGTACTCCTAGATATTTATTGCGACGGCAGGTCGCATTTACTATGAAAACGTGCATTTCCTGTTAGTCAGTCCGTCACCCCATGACCATGCAATGGTCATGCCTCGTGACATCATCAGGGATGGAGATCCTTGATCCCTGATCAATATTGCCCAGCAGCTCTACATCTGACCTCAAACCCTTAGATCTCCATATATGGAGGAGCTGACCTGTTCTGACATTCCATCATCCTTGATCCTTCACCATCCATCCTTCCTCTTCGATGTCTCCCTTTTAGTTTTGACTGATACCTGTCCATTTAAACTCTAGACGGACCTGACCCTGGGCTGTCACCCAGACGGATGCATGCACTCGTGCTTCTCGCCCTCAGGCGTCTTACTGGTAGGAGGTGACCTGTTTGACGTCATGATCGATGTATGGTGATCATGGTGTGGTCACCCTATTATATAGACCTGGGTTCCACCACAATCTCCTTGGTTTTCCTTACGTTCATTTGTAAGTGATGTTCACCATACCATCCTACAAACCTGTCTACTTACGTTGTATGGCTTATGATGTTACATTCACTTTTGAGTAGACTAAGCTTAACAGTGTCATCAGAAAACGTAACAACAAATTGACAGGGTTGTGAGCTGACGCAATCATGTGTGTATAAAGTGAACAATCTCTAAACATGCAATTCAGTTCCAGGTCAGGATACCAATTTAATCCCAAAAGGAGAGAAACCTCATACAGGATACAGGACAAACAAGTAAAATGGCAAGTGATTTTTACTTTTGTTTTAAACAAAAAAATATAATTTACACCACCTTTAAGCTTAATATGAAGCAACAATATTGTTGCTGCATGTAGTGTTAAAAATAAAAAAATAAAAAAAACATGCACAGTCAAGCACAGAATGCCACAAATGTGTCATTGATATGAGTCATTAATGATCAATAAAGGCGTATAACAAGTGACAAACCCAAACCGACTTTGTGTGCGACTGCCCCCTCTGTGCTGCGTTATGGGTGAGTCCCTCTTCAGTAACTGTTTAACCAGAGGGGTGGAATGAGACGAAAAGTAACTGGCTAAGACTAACAGTTTGGCTTACTAGCTGGCCCGGCTTAGTAGCTAGCTGCCTTTCTGACTAGTAGCTACTCATTTTTCAGTTTTGCATATTGCCAATCTGACCAGCTTACTGGCAGATAAGAGCTGTTGATTTGACAGCAGTGGGGTTTGTTGAATGGCTGTGGTACAGTGTTCCACCAGCGTGGGGCCTGAACAGGAAAGCAGCTGTGGGAGGGTGTTCACCTCTGACACTCGTTGTGTCACTGACGCTGTTGTGAAATATACGCTGGAAAACACACCCCAGTTCAGCAGCAGGTTATGTTTTTACTAGCTCAGATCTCTAAAATAAATCATTATTTTATCTCAACAATAATAGTTTGCCATCTTTTGTTTTGACGTTTGACTTGGCAAGAGATTTCTAATTAGCTGTAATAATAAAACACAAGCGTACAAATAGCCTGCTGTGTTTGTGGTTCTTAAGCCGACTATGGACCGACAGGTACTTTATCCAATTAACTACTAATAGGTTTAGGAATTCTGAGAGCAACAGAATGTGGAATATGTATTAATCTGTTATTTGACATAACATCTGCTCTGACAAATTATCATCATCTGTAGTATGTGCAATATAAGGACATACACACACAGGCAAGTCTATGCAGGAGCACAAACACAAAGGGAAAGATTTTACACCCCAAAAACTCTGCCGGGATCCTTCTGCGTAGTGACATGTTCACTGACAGATTGGAAACACCCAAATGGAAACAGGACTGTGTTCGGAAAAACACATTCACATTTAGGGCTGGGCAATATTGATATTATATCAATATCAAGATGTTTGCTTAAAAATATTTATATTTGGCCCAACCCTAATTCTCAATTACAACTGAACCCTACTAGTTAGTCACTGATATGATTTAGACTGAGTCATTCATCTAGGTAAAGCTAATAGCCACACAAAGTACTGGTGTTATTTGTCCTGGTGTGTCAGACTCAGGAACAGAGACAATGAAGTCATATAATTATTTATTATTATGACACAAATGCTTTTAACATTGGAATTAAATGTATATGGGATCTCTATAAACTAAACACACAAGCTTTGAGCTTCACCAGGAGGGAGTGCCTTTGTGGTTATCTAATAATGTTCTAATGTTCAAGTATACAAAAGACAGAAATGTCCAAAACCACGATAGATAATTCTGAAAACGTAAACTAAGGTAAATTAAATAATGTCTCACTCTCAACAACAGAAAGTGTTTTCTGTCAATAAACAAACGACCGTCAAAGCCCAATTAAAAACACTTTATTACATTGGCGTGCTCATATGGCATAAGGAACACCCAATGTAAATAAATCCCTCTTGCCAGATTTATGCACACGAGTGTAGCTAACACGCACTGTGTACTGACACCATCTGAGATCACTGGGGGCAAGTATATCATGTGTGGCCTTGCACTGAGTGCTGTACATTGACACCATGTGACCCTGCAGAGCAAGTGTAATACATACAGCTAAAATTGTCCAGTTCTCCGGTCAAACAGACACCACTTGCCTGGCTGGCAGTTGGCATTATGAAAGCGTTATTCCAGTGGTTCTCAACCTTTTCAGGCCGTGACCCCTAAAATAATCATATTTGAAGTTGAACTGGGGACCCCCAAAAATAATCATATATTTGAACTTGGGACCACCCATCCTGGCATGACATGGACACTTGGTTCCACATATAAATAGCAGATCTGCAAGTTCACATGTAGAACGCATAATTTCACACCTTTTGCATCTTTATATTATTTGACAATTTGGCCAATATTTGACTATAATATAGTAGACGTACAGTGGATTACTTTTGTTTTGATGGTTAATGTTCTTTTATTGATTACATTTCTTCTTGTTTATCGTTTTAGGTACGATATTAGTACTTAAATTATCTCTTCACGGTCAACTGAGGACACCCCAATATGAACCACACAGGTTGAGAACCACAGTGCTATTCTTCCACCATAACATTACTGCAGGATAGGGGTTAACAAACATTATCATACAAAGCAATGTTTATATAGTATTAGTGATTCAGTTATACTAAATAAAAAACACACTTAATAAAAATATCTTAAATATTTTAGTTGACTTCTTAGTATAGTAAAAAAATATGTTTTACACTAAATTATTGTTTCAAAGAATATGTATAAAATCTTACCCTCCCATTTCCTTTTCGTTGGTTCTCACTCATTGGCACTACTCTGTACAACACAACAACCTGCCCTGATAGTTGTTTTTCAGATCAAAACCAAAAGTCATAGGCTCTGTTTGTTATTCCTCCTTTAACTTCAGCACAATCAGCAGTGTTCTTACAGCTACTTGGTAAACCCATGGTGGTGTATGTGTTTAGTGAAGTTAAACTGCACCTTTAACATTGGAGTAGTAGTAGCAGGCTAACATTGGGAGTAACATTGGAGTGCCGAATATGTAGGCAGGCTAGTACACACGGCATGGTTAAGAACTTGGCTGCTATTAATAGAGTGGGATAGCCTGTAATCTAAGATAAGAGCCCACTGGGAACTTATGGGTACATAACGTTACTACTAGCCTGGGCCACCTATAGCCCACTCAATAAAGCTTCGGGGAAAAGCCGCACTTGCGCCGAGTCTGACCCCAGCTTTTAACAGACGACAAGTGAAGTGGCCAGAATAATATCACATGTAAAAGATCAGATTTACTTACCACGAGTTGTGCCTTGGAGGGTTCTGAATCTGATCTGCACTGAAGGTCTACATGAGAGATTGTTTGAGGTTGTTTTAGTTTAGTCACTATCGTGACTAGAGGGTCCTCCAAGGGATTGCTCTGTGCTGCTCCACCTGTAACGTTCGCCTCACTCAGATCCTCCTCCTCCTGCTGGGAAGGAACGCTAATCGCGATCCGTGCCGTGGCTTCACGAGTTGTAGGCAGTACCTGCATGGTCACGTGACGTTTGTTTGTCTGATGATTTTGAATTCCCTGTGTTATGAATGATGGTGGTGCCGTGGTGGAGGTGCAGCACTTTACTTCACAAGATATTATATAGGCATTAGGCAATAGGCTATACCCCGCCACACTGAATGCATTTCCACTATGATCATGCTGGGATATCTTGGCAGGGTTTTAGATAGAAAATGTGTCCAGAAAATGAGAAGCAAAGTGTTTTTAATGGATAAATCAAATATGTTTTACACATAATATCTACACTTGCTAAATTCACCATGGCTTCACTTTTCCTCTAAAGAACGACTAAAGATAGACATTTTCAGTATAAAGACTATAATATTATGAACCAAGGAAGATAGAAAAACATATTTGAAGTAAACAATTTTATATAAAAGGCACAAAATCAAGCTGCTGAAAGTTGCATTTTCCATTTTCCACATTAGTTTTAGCTGCAATCCATGGTCTGCAAACAAGCAATATGCCATCTAGTGGAAGAAAATGGACATACCGGTAGAAAGGTATGTTAGTCCTGGCCTGGCGTACTGGTCAAATCATATAGTATAAGGTATTATGAGGATATAGCAAAAATAACTGATTTACAAGCTCACAACCTGTGACATTGTGATGCATTTTGCATTTAAATAACATTTGCACTTGCTTTGCTTGCTTCAGTGAATGGGCAGGCTGGAGTTCAGGGTCATGGACAAAATGGCCTGTGGATGTCTAAGTAGCTCACTCTGCCACCTGTTTATGGCTTTGGGCTCCATTTGGCCTCTTGTCTCCTGGAGGGGCTAGGGGTCTGAAGGTGTTTAGAAGGAGGAATGGCCTTCAAAGTGTCCAACTGCATCCCAGGACGTGGAGAAGGCTTCAAAGTGTCCGACTGCATCCCAGGACGTGGAGAAGGCTGTCTGTTGGTATACCGTAAGCCCACTGGACGTGTATTTGCATAGATAGGACTTTCTATGACAGGAATGAAATAAAATAAAAACGCATTAATTAAAGCAGACAATAAATACATTTAATATAATAACAATTAAATGTGACATTATGTTATTTATCTTGCCTTTATTTTTTTCATTGTAAAAACGAATTATGTAGGCTAGCTATTTGTTTAAAGTTGGTTTTAATCTTTTAAACACACTTAAACCATAGTTGACCTACCCCTAAGGCTCTATTCTAGGTAGGCTATGCTATTATTTACCTTTATGTCACAAAATCTCTCTCCTATAGATCTACAAGCTCATAACCTCGGAGACTGCAGGCGTTTCATTTTCACAAGCTCACAGCATGCTGCATGTCACAATGCAAATAATTGTGAGATTGCTATTTCCCCCTAATGTTCGCCCTTAGAATAGGGACGCTAGAGCTCATGTGGTTAATATTGATTATTGATGTATTTATTTATGAAACACAGTTTATTCTTTAATAATCAAATGAATTGAAACAAAATCGATGAAACGAGTAAAACTAAGATAGAATCAATAGAACAAAACAATTTAAAAGGATACAAAAAAGGACATCTGGAAAATAATATCTTTTAAGAAGTGATTTGAAAGAAAGAATGGTTATAAGTTATAACTGCACATTCAGCACATAAGTAAATCCCACATGATGTCTATGGTGTCGTACGAGTCTGCAAAGAGTACAGAAGTGAGCCTTTCCTCTAACCACACACAGTCATATAATATCATGTGTCCTACATCTAACCTACTCGTGCTGTGCTGTCAAACCACAACACCACTTGTTGTCTCACTATACACTTATCATGCCATGAGCTGGGCACATTTTCAGAGAAATGTTAATCTTCTCCCCCGCTCTTTTTCTTACTCTAACTTTCTTACTCTCCTCGCTCACTTTCGCACATTATGAATAATAAGCAATTCAATGTGGCCTCCACCCGTTAATCGTCCAGGAACATTGCCTATAACATGATTCTACAGCTTTGCTTACATCAAACTACATTTCTTTTCACTATATCTCTCTTTGTTTTGTTTATTTTATTTGATGTGTGTTAACACAGTTACATTTGGACATCTGGATAGCTGTTAACTGATTTTTTTTAAAGATATTGTTTGGGCCTTTTTGCATTTATTGATAAAGTAAGTGGAGACAGACAGGAAACGAGGAGAGAAAGAGATTGGGCATACAGAAAAGTTCGCCATGAGTGGGACTCGATTCACTCGAACCCACAATGCACGCCTTCTAATGCACGCATGTCAGGCTGCTTTAGAAGGCTATAGGTGCCTGGACTGCTAGGCTGGCCAGTGGCCAGGGACACCTGATTTTACACCAAACTGTTCCAAACACATTTTAGAAGATCAAGAAGAAATATAGATACCTCTGTTTCTGCGTCGCCATCTTTTCAGCAAAACACAGAGGATGGCTATAAGTGCAACCAGGAGAAGACTTGATGCCCCCATTATTGCCCCAAACTTCCAGTCATACAGCCAGAGCACATCTCCATATCCATCTGTGGGAGGGGTCATTTCTATGGAAAACAGACAACAATATATAGCATGACTTACATAAGCACACACATCAAAAATAAGAAAGAGGCCGCACACTCATAGCCACGATGCAGAAAATCTATTATATGGTTTCTGTATAAAAAAAATCCAGCATCGTGTGCAGACTTTTATTTTTGATGTTCAGTGCCTTAAGCCTTTTGCACCTCCTCAATATTGGTGTGCGCCCTTCTCCTACTTGTTTACATAAGCACACACGCACATACACACACACACACACACACACACACACACACACAGACACACACACACACACTTGCGCCACCCCTTACCCCTTAATTATTCCTAAACTTATTGGCCATTTTTTTACTATTTTGAAAAACATTTTAAAATATTCAACTATCCTATCAAAATTGTAAAAAAAAAACGTTTAGGGATAAAGGGGTGGCGATAAGGGGTGGCGCAAGATATAGTGTAGCCCTATAGTATCTTATGACTATAGATGCTTTGATCAATGTATCAACGTTAATCAAGATTGATCACTGGGTTGTGAAATTATTAGGCGTTTGCTTTCATTACGAGCCTGTATTTATAAAGAATGTATGTGTACATATTCACACACCTTGTTTAGTCGTCATTAAAGTTGTACCTTCCAATTCAGTCTTTGCTGTTATGGGGAAAGAAGTTATATGACAATTGGCAGTTTGCTTTTAAATTTAGGTTTTAAAAAACTATTTTAGATTGCAATAAGACATGGTGCTTGGTATAACATATGTACACATACACACACATACGTAGTGCCTACCTTGTGTAGGCATCACGGCATTGACATTGAAATGTGTCGTACCTTCCATTGTGCTATCTGGTGTCATGAGAAATATATGGTACTTTTAGAAATATTTATGTATGTATAGCAAGCCATAAGAGGTAAAGTACATGAATAATAATGAATTATACTCCATAACGGCACTACAGCTCTAAATCAGTGAATACTTACCCAAAATATCGACATGTGTTCGATTGCTGCAGTCTTGAGAAAACATATGCTCTTCTGTGACTTTGCAAAAGTACCATCCACTGTCATTGCGTGCAACATTTGTACGCTTAAATACATCAATTTTCACAGATTTGTCATATTTGTTATGTGTGAGTTTATGAGAGCACTCGCAGGTGTTTGATGGTCCAGTAAAGTTAGTAGTAGTGAAACACCAGTTCACTGCAACCCTATCAGCAGGCTTAAAGGTGCAGCTTAGAGTGAGAGTTGAACCAAGAGGAACTTGTTCTTCCCTTGGTGGATGATCCACAATCAGAGACTCTGTATCTGAATTCACTAAGGCTGATGGAGAGAAGACAGACAGACAGACAGATAGACAGAATTAAATACATTATAGTGGTATTTAATATTGCATTAGATGCAATAAAAAATAATTTGTATTCCTCCAAAATATTTCTATTACAAATTATCTCGTCATTTTCACAACTTTAACCCAAAACGCCATCTAAAACCTAACCTTAGGTTTCTGAAAACCTTCAAAATCGTATTATTTTTTATGTTGCTATGTGTATCAATGACTAATGACTGAGTTCTAAATGGGTTAATAAGATCAAGACACTTGGTCTGCTCAAAACATATGGTTTCAGGGGTCAGGCTCAGTGTTACATCCTCACATCCTCTTGTGTTTTTGTTTTGTCATAAAAGGTAACAACCTTACCTGTTAGTGACAGCAGAATTAACCTCTTTACCCAGTTGCCCATTCTATCTTGTCAAAGGTGAAGTTCTCATATTAAAGACTCATCGTGTCTCTGTTACTTCATGTATCTTGAACGTAGAGAGAGGAAACACTGTGGGTGTGGGTGGGAGGAGGAGTTTGTCATTTTTACTGTGGGGGAATAGAGGACACTAACAAAGTCAGGTGCAAAAGCAACTGAATACATGTATAAATGCACACACATGCAAGCATGCACGCACGCACGCACGCACGCACGCACACACGCACAAGCAAGCCTGTCTGTCTGATACATTTTTCAGTGTGCACATCCTGTCAAAAGCCTTTGTAGGTTTACGGCAGACTTAGGTTAGCAGAGCTAGACTCGGTATTCATGAGGGGGCTGACATAATACTGTAAGTCAACTGTGTGGGTTCTTTCTGTGGGTTTGGTGCTAAAACACAGTTTCCCTTGCAGGGAGATCCTTCTCACGCTGTAGTTTAGGACTAGTGAAAGTGGTGGAAGAAGTACTTTTTTTTTTTACTTAAGAATATATTCAAAGTATTAAGTAAAAGTAGGCTACTCATAATTAATTTCTCCAAAGATAGCTGACATTAACTTGTGAGCTCTGATAGCAAGCCTGTGAGCTTGTATAGCTACTATTTTCGAACAGCAAGTATAAAAAAGTATAAAAATGGTTTAACATTGTTTTTGTAATAATAGACAAAATCTGCAAAGTAACTAACCTAACTAAAGCTGTCAAATAATTGTAAAAAGTACCATATTTGACTCTACTGTATAATATCTGTTATATCGGGATTCCCTTTTATTTTCACCAACCTTTTCATGGTCCAGAGGGGAGAGGGTGCTCTCTGACTGCAACTACCTCTACTGCTCAATTTGTTCTCAAAATGATCTAGCATTAAATATTTAAATAATAATAAATAAATAATACATAGATGAGCACAATTAATTACTAAACACATACACACATCAAAGCATTCCCCATGGCAAATAAGATGTGTTTAAACTAGTTATACTTCAACAATTACACAGGTTTTGCTAAATGCTTTGCACAGAACGATTCTCACAGAAACATCATTACCCAGCATCCTCTCTTCTCCCGCACGCATGCGCACTAACACACTACGGCCCTAGGCGTTGGTGGTGGAGGAAGATGCAATGCACTCTAGCAGCATCAGTACCAACCAACCCAGCGGCGCAAATAAACACAAACTAAGGGACATTGCAAATACCGATCGTTTTTCTTCCTACTCCGGTACCGGTACATTGGAGCGGCAAGATGGGAGATCAGAAGGTAAGGCCGGGACGGGGAACAGGTGTTTCTGATGGTATAAAGCCTGGTTTCGGGGCGTTGCTGTACAAAGAAAGAAGAGGAGTAGCGGAGGGGACTGTTATGTGTGGATGGCTTTACGGTCCAGGATCTGTGTATTTAAGTAATTACATGTGCTCTAGTTAATTAGGCAATGAATTAAAGAATGACGCCGCTATAAATCATAGTCCTGGTCTTCCAGGAAAATAACAAAAATATCTCCATTATAGTCCGATACCGAAAGAAACACTGCGCCTGCCGGCCTCGATCGAGTAGGTCCCAAAATCATATCGATCTTCTTGAGTCTCACTAAAACGTTGTGCAGGTTGAGGTTCCACAGTGTGATATAGCTATACATCAAATAGATCCTCTATCTTATACGCCATCGGTGCGACATACTTCATACTGTTATTGTTTCTGTTTCATCCTGACGTCAGGGCCCTTTGGGCATCCCTTCTCTTGCGACAAGGAGCATAACGTCTTTCTTGGTACAAAGTCTTCACTGTCTTTGGGACAGTTTGATATAAAACGTTTGTGGAGGTTTAGACTTTTATCCCACGCAAGGGTTGATTCGTATTATATGATGTCGTCTGCCAAGGTTGTTGTGGAAGGTTCTCCTATAGTCTAGGTGGGGCTATTATTAAATTATGAATGTGCATCCTTCCGCCCATGGCATGAAGTGTCCTTGGTCCCTGGTACCCCATGTAGTAGAACCATTTGTTTTTCATCCATTCCACGCACTACACAATACATGCTACATTCTAGGAAGTTACATATTGTGTTTGGCAGTTCAGTAATGGAATGGTTTAACCACTCAGGCATATCAGATGCTGTGATGAAGAAAATAACTTTATGCTGCCTGCAGGAATCTCTTCGGAAGATCACCACGACTTTGGCCTTGAAGAATGACGAGATCACAAACTTCATCTGTACACTCAAACAGAGCCTGGAGAACTTAGAGGTACATTTAAACAACACACTGATGCAAGACAAATCTGCAAATGTAACTGCAAATCAGCAGTCAAGTAATCATCCAAACAGTCTCAGATCAAATACGTTTTTGCTATTGTTGACTACAAATGTTTTTGTCACACACACACTAGACAAACTCTGACCGTGTTCAGGAGGAATTGGATTCTGAATTCAGCTCCCTCCACACTGTTCTTGATGAGTTGAAGGAAGGAATGGTGACCCGTATCAAACAGGAGAGAGCCAGCCGAACATATGAGCTACAGGTAAGTGCATGAAGTTGAAACAAATTAGTGGTTTTATCCTTTACCATATTACTTTGTGTACAGTATATCTTAGTATCAACTATCAACTGCTGTATTCATTTTTACGTTGTGAGTTTCCTTACATAATTTCCAAATTTGTTTTATGTGGTTCCTGCCATTTACTAGTATGTATGAAGGACTCCTCTAGGCTGTGACTTTCAAATGATGTAGCTAGCTCTACAGCCGTGCCACAGTGTACACATAATGGTTTTATTGTACTAAAGTGAAGTTGCTTGACTTTTTGGTCTGCTATACCAACCCCGTGTGTTCTGTTCAGAGTCAGCTGAGTGCCTGTTCAAAGGCCCTGGAGAGCTCAGAGGAGCTACTGGAGACGGCTAACCAAACACTCTGCTCCTCAGAGACAGACACGGACAGTTTCACACAGGTAACTGGACGGCCATAGCAGCGTTCTATTGCTACACCGTTCCTTTTTGGTGGTCATTGGTGCGTGATGAATTAACTTATGTCACTTCTCATAGCTGAGTAGTGTGTAATTAGTGTGTGTAGTGTGCGGGGTGACTGTGGCTCAGGAGGTAGAGCAGGTCGTCCAATGATCCGTGGGTCGGCGGGTTCGAATCCCAGCTCCTCCTGTCTACATGTCAAAGTGTCCTTGGGCAAGACACTGAACCCCAAATTGCTCCCGATGTGCTGGTTGTGCCTTGCCCAAGGACACTTTGACATGTAGACAGAAGGAGCCGGGATTCT
>OOFJ01107276.1:0-17500 GCA_900323375.1 Benthosema glaciale
CTTTAGACGTATCGTCACGGACAGCAAGAAGAGGCAGCCAATCAAAATGAACCACTGATTTGAGATGATTGATTTGAAGCATTAGGTTTGCAATGCAGGTTCATGTCAAATGCAGTGATTTGTAAATTTCATTGGAATGTTCACAAATGGTGCACAAGTTGTTGCCCCGATTAAAAATATTGAACTGTAGTTACTTTCATTTTTATTTTTTATAATTGGAAAACAATCACCTACACACAAATACAATCTCATCATAAATATACATTAGTGCAAATTGATCAACAAACATCAACTGGAGTACAAGTCAGGCCATATCCTAATTAGAAATTTAAGTTAAAAGGGTTGAAATGGCAGTATTTCACGTCTAGATCATATTGATTTCATTAGATCTTAAGTTTTAGATTTTAAGTACTGTATTATGGGTGAGACCTGATGACCTGACCTACTTGCAGGATGCATCTATACAAGTACTAGTAACAGTATGATTTATTTGAAACATAGAAAAATATTATATTCAGCAGCTTATGAACAATAATTGTGACAATTGTAAATATAATGTACACATACCATACTTTGGGAATGAGGCAAATTTATGAGTTTTTACCTCTTTATAGCTTATATCAACTCCCATGTAGAAAATTCATAAATGAACCCTTCTTTCTGAAATGGTAGAAACTGTTACACTTGGGTGAAAGAGAAAATTATTAAACTATCTACAAAATAACAGGTTCAAAATATTTGGGACCAATTGCCTTCCATGCATTACCATACTTCTCTGCAAAAGTAGAAGCATGCTTATTCACAACTGTAAAGTTGGAACAGGTTGTTTAATGTCTTGCTGTGAATCACGATGTAATGCTGCATCTACAGTATGGCAATATACTGGCTTACGTATCTCATTCACAATGCAAATTGTGTCCATTGCCTATGTAGCAAGTGATCGGTACCAGTCTGTCCAGGTTACAAATCCTCTGTCTACTGGCTACTCCTGTGACCTCCCAGATGGGCTGCGGACTCTCTCATAAAAGAGCAGGTAAGCATTGGAAGACAACACCTCCTGCAAGCTGGCTTTGCGCACCAATGCATCTGATACCCAAAGCCACTGGGAGCCAAAGGGTGTGGAGCTGCGAGGACCGGAAGGGCTGCGTCGGTATGTGACAAAGTGTCCTGAGTGCATGTCCCCATGATGGACCAGCACCGCCATAAGCTGGAACAGGTATTCTGGGGAGCTGGGAAGAAAAACAGGCAACAGAACACATTGTACAGAAGTCCATTAGCACTCTGCATGAATTGATATTGGTACGGTGCACACACAGTGCACTGTTTACCTGTAGTCAAATGTAAGGTTGAGCTGTGGACTCAAACCAGGAGATTGGAGAAAGACAGACGAGCAAGTTCCATTTGACAATGGCTTGTTGTTGTTATGGTACTCAGCATCTGAAAACGGAACATATTGGACTAATTAGAGAATACAAGGCAGGTACAACAATAACTGTTAAGAACATTATGCTTGGTACTTGGATAGACAGTTTTCAGCATATTGTACCTGTGCCATTGGGTGTAGTGGATATTGCCTCCTTTGTGTTCTCCGACTTTATTGGCTTGGAGGAACAGTTTATCTTCTGGATTCTCTGAATGGCACGGTGTTTGTAGCGGTCCATGGACAGGAACTCTGTGAAATGCACATGCTCTTGTCTTTTGATGGGAGTTCCTTCACTGGACCACGTCAGTCTCTGAAGGTGAATACAGAGGCACTGGGGGAGCTGGGGGAGGGAAGCAAACATTACACAAAACATCACTGTCACATACTGTATGTGCAAAAATAATCTGGGTGCTTGCTTTGTGTTTAGCATGTAATTCAGGCACCTATTCTAAGCTTTGTGTGTAGATAGATGTACTGTACTTTTAGCCTTACGGCCGAGATAACTCTTTAATGACTACTACATGTATGATCGATAATTACCTTTCCCAGTTTAAGTTGTTTGATAAATGTTGTCCTCTTGCTTTCCAGAATCTGCCCATTCACTAAGGACCCTTGCTGAAGCTGAGGAATATTTCACAAAACACTCAACTAAAGGACTGAAGGGTCAATCTCACTGCATAAAAACAAAGGCCAAACAGACAAACTGATATAACAGGAATTGTACCTTGGTGCAGTTTTCACACTCCACCTCTTTTATGGTTTCTGAGGAGATGAAATGTTGAAGACACTGATCTAGGGAGACGGGCTGACCCTAAATAGACAAATCCATCACATTATAATACCCAGAACAGAATTAATATTGTTCATGTTACATTATGCAACAACCTTGATACACCATAATTAATGTCAATGATTTATTTCTACTATCTGTGTTTTACTTACCCACTTAGGTAATGGAATAGTCAGAGAGAGGCTCTCAAATGAGTCATATCGCACTGGACTCTGTAAAAAATTCAGGCAAACAGAATCAATCTACCAACAGGAGGACAGATATCATTAATATCTACTTCAACTAAAACTACTGTAACTCACTTGTTGTTCACAGTGCTTGCAGGTCTTATTGCTTGTTAAACGCCCATGAAAGGGGTGCTGAAACTTCCATGGACTTGGTAATGGATGAAGAGGGGCTATAAGTGTAATAAAAATGTATAAATAAGATTTATTTATGTTTTTGTCTTAATTCTTCTTTTTACAACAAACTTCAATGCCTCCTTACCTTGAATTCTGCAATGTAAAGTATTCTCTTGTTCAGGAAGCCTCTGGTGTTCAAAGAAAAGAGAATAAATGGATGAAAATAGCCACAAGTATCAGGTTTGGAAATCCTCCAACTTTAGGGCAGATGTATCCATATTGGGGATGGGAAAAGCTAACTAGTTTGTTAGTTGCAACTTAACTTCACAAAGATGATAGCAAGTTTTTTGGTCCAAAAACATTCTCTGCCCATATAATGTGTATGTTCATAAAAACAATTACTAAATTAGATATTGGAAGGATAATATTAATATATGTAATATTAATATAGCCACAGGACAGACCACACTGTAAAATCCTCAGTGTTATTATATCCAATTGTAACAGTGTGTACAAATGAGGATGTTACAGTAGCGCTAGGAAAAGATTGGCACCTCGAAAAGCAACTTGCCTCAAGGGACTGCACGTCAAACAGGTGAGTTACTTTGGGTTGCAGATCTTGCTCCTCCTCTAAAGAGGATGTAATGACATGAAAAAGTTCATGGGCATCCTACAGCAGGGCAAACAAAAATATACAATTTACAAAACAAAACACAGGACCAGTTTATAAACAATGTATATAAGATTCCATTCTCCGCTGTTGTTGACCTACCTGCTCCTCAAATGAACTAATCTGCCACCTGTACAGTCTGAGTACATCCAGTAAGCATCCTGCATCCAGCACGTCTTGCTCCCCAGAGTCATTACTGGACAAGGCTGTGAAATGTACTTACACTGTAAAATCCTGAATGTAATTTAACTCATGAGTTACAAATGAATACATTAACACTGCAGATCTTACTACTGTGAACATTAACAGTGGGGCGATTACAGATTAAATTTATAGATTTGTCATGCTCCAACACAGGACTCTGTTAAGGCTGCCTTAGTTGGAAATACACCTATTCTGTAAGACTTGTGGCAAATAGTTGTTTTGTTTGTTCATTGTTTTTGACAAAGCATCCTTGGGTTGAATGAAAGGTGCTATACAAATTCAAGCCATTATACTCATTATTACCTTTGAGGAGTTGGAGTAGAGTCCTGGACAGCTGATTGTCTTTGTCTGGCTGGCCTTCGGACGTACCTGAAAACCTCTCAAGCCATCTGATAAAGGAGGGACAGGCCGCCAGACCCTGAAGCAAAGAATTCATGAAGCAGGTGTTTCCCAAGTTCAACAGGCCTGGAACCATACCTATGGAAAATAAGTATTTTAAAACTATACCAATACAAATATGATGCACACAATCCATGTATATAAAAAACAGTTACCTGTCTTTCGCTTCTTGCGCTCTGTAACAGGGCCCCATAGGACATACACTCCAGCTGCCATGGCTGCAGCGATGCCTCCAATTACACCCCAATTCCTAATCATCTTGGTTCTGAAATGCATTATAAGATTATCTGACACAATAAGTAACCTAATGCCTGACACCTATTAAATGCAATGTATAGGATTATTCTATAGATATAGAATATCTATTCTAACTCGGAGTAACTCCACAGCACATGGGTATAGGGCTCTCTACCTGGTGAGATAACTAAGTTACCTTAGTTAAACTCCATAACCTTGAATGCAGTGACCAAGCTGACAAGTTAATGGATTATCAAATGATTATTAAATAACTATTAGAACATCCAATTCATTCTTTATTGTTATTACACAGTCACACAAACATCGTAGGACAAGCTGCGTGATATCCTACGGTCGGTGTAACAAGTAACGTTCTCAATCTAAACCAATAAGCTAATGTTAGCTAAAAAGAAAAGAAAGGAAAATAAGCTACTATTATTACCATACGCGGCTAGCTATCTTAGCCAATGATAATCGATTGGGTCTTGGGGATATGTACACTTCACCACCCCTTCACGTTATGCTGCCGTCATGATGATATCATTATGTTCCTAAAATTGAGTTTTCCCCCTGATACGTCAACAACGCTGGTGTTGTTGTTAGCAAGAACCCTACACTCTGGCAAGAACATGAAGCTAACCCCGTGCGTCTAACTGTAGCAGGTTAACTTCATGGAAAGGGTTCCGATGGAGGTTTACTCCATCGCTGGTACGAACTATTTCCTAAATAGCATTTGGTTGTTGTTTGCCAAGAATGACATTTACCTGAGAAGTACTGGCCGAGCGCCGAGGAACTCTCTAACAAGCTTTTCGGACCTGTCGTGTCTCCACCACAACATGTGTGTGTTCATCACGGAACTCCATAATATGTTTCACGTTCAGAGACGGACCCCACTAAAGGATGTACCGCTGTGTGCGCGTGCCGCGCGTGCGTCGCGTGACATAGGTGCGTGCATGCAGAGTGTGTGTGCGGCATAAATCTATCCAACACCGCCCTCTAGAGCAGGGGCAGAGTTAGCGCAAATAGCGCTTCTATGGCAGTCATCATTCTAAAGGGATGAATACATGATGTAAATATATAGGCTATAAAAATATATATATACCTGTATATACACATACGCGATATGGCATTATTGGTGAATGGTGAGACAGTCATTCCTCTTCTGATCCTATCCACTTTCTCCTTGCTGTGACACGACCATGGGATCACCCCATTGGCTGTCATCTGAGAGCCCGTACAGGTCGCTTTCCTTGGTGCTGAAATCTCTGCTTATTGTTGTAATGTAATAGCAATGAAGCAAAACACAGCGTCAGCCAATAAACACGACAATGGACGATGATTTGTTCCAACTAAGACAACTCCCGTAAGTAGCTCACAATATATTAAAATAAATGCGTTTCATGTTTAATTGCTATAAGGCTTATATGGTGACTCAGTCACGCGGCTTTCTGACAGAGATATATTCATTGCATTCTAAATGCTTTTATTAGCATTTTGGGCAAAACACGGCCTATACTTTTTAACAGAAGGCCCACATCTTAAAACGCAAGAATGATCCTAAATGCACTGAAATCGTTTCCATTGGTTCCATCAGTCGAGACACTAACGGTACAGTTATTTGTTTAAAGCTGTTATCTGCATGGGCGAGACCGACTGCCATTTGCTCACGTTTAATAAGCTAGCTATTCATTATAACATTTAAGCAAACTGTAGCCTATATGTGCATCATCATCCGGATCGATATTTTTTTGTAGAATGTACCAGTTGTCATTTAGGCTACATTAGATGTTTGAGTGTTATTGTCTGCCATGCTATGCCATTGTCTTGTCCAGATTTGTGTCCGAAGAACAGTAATAGCCTGATATTGGTTGGGTTGTTTTTGATTTATCCTAATAATTAAACGTATCATGGATTTACTTCCACATATTTCAAATAGTTGAACATATCAGGGCCAAAAATGACTATTAGACAAAGATTATTGCTTCAGTTATAAGGTAACAAAACTATCTTTACACCAACTATGTGATCTGTGCAATTGAAACTGTGTGAGGCAAGTATTCATTTTAATTACAGTAATTAAGACAAACAAACTCCCATTTGGCCTGACACCATGCATGGGAGGAGGTTACCACCTGTTCTCAGAAAAGAAAAGCACAGACCAAAATCATGTCTCCCAGGCAACAGCCTCTGGTTCTAATCTGTATACTCCCTCTGCCATGATATGAACTCTGTGGTTCTGGTTGTAGAACATGTAAAACCTGTGTTCCTTTCCTACAGCGTTGTTAAGTTCCGTCGTACAGGTGAGAGCACACGCTCTGAAGATGATAGTGAAAATCGTGGGCAAGAGGTCCGGATTGCTGCAGAGAAGAATGATCTGGAGTCCACGGCACTTGCAGAAGGAGCACCAGTGCCCCGGGAGTTTGCCAATCCAACTGATGGTACATTGTATTATAGCAGGGCTATTTTTTTCCACTGCTTTCCCTGTCCGAGTGTGCTTTCTTCACATTCAACTTTCTTGTCCCCCCCCCCCAGACACATTCATGGTGGAGGATGCGGTAGAGGCCATAGGGTTTGGCACATTCCAATGGAAATTATCCATCCTTACTGGTCTGTCTTGGGTAAGAACCAATTCAGAAGGAAAATATGCTAACCTGGTCACAAGAGTCTGTTGAAGCGTGTGTGTGTGTGTGTTAGTGTGTCCGCTTGATTTTTCGTACACTCTGAAATCTACAGTGTTAATTCATACATTTGTATGTAACCGTGAAATTGTACACATGTAAACAATTTGACCCATACCCTTATAAGTCCATTTGGTTACATTTGAGAGTCAAATTAACGCTCTGATTTTACTTTGTGGCTGTTATTTGTTTAGATGGCTGACGCTATGGAGATGATGATCCTCAGTATCTTGGCCCCACAGCTCCACTGTGAATGGAGACTGCCAAGCCTGGCAGTGGCACTCCTTACATCGGTAATGGCTGCACACAACAGAGCTCTTGGGTGTTGTGCTGTGAGATTCTGTCTGATTGATGTTTACATAGTGTTGGGATGTAGGGTTGGTTTTAAAGAACAGTGACAACACTAAGAGGAAGTATGCATCAGACTAAAGCATCAGAGGATTTCATCTCAGCACAATTATAGGTCACGTATAGCTTGTTTCTCCTTAGTTCATTGACTCAAAGCAATCAACAAATATCTATGTCAGAGTCTAGGGGACGAAAAACAGACATCTTGTTTCCTGTTTTCAATATACATTCTGTTTCATTGAGTTGTGATCTGTGATCACTAGCTCATGACAATGTTAAACTCACTGACTTTTAACAACAAAATATTTGTGAGAATACTGCCCATAATTTATCAGGATTGACTCATCTTACTAGAATATCATATGTTGTATAATGTCATTTGTTTGTAATTGTAACAATGTCAGGCATTCATACCCCCTGCACTTTCTCTTGTCAATCCAGGCCGTTTTTATTGGCATGATGATCAGCTCTTCCCTTTGGGGAAATATATCTGACAAATATGGCAGAAAAACAGTAAGTTATAATAGCATGTCATATATATTTTGTCCATGTTGTTATCTTGTTAAATAGGGCCCCTGTTAAATAGGGCCCCTTTTAGATACAAATATAATACACTCCAAAATTAGACAAATGCAACCATAATTATGTTTTTAACAGTGTGTTGTATGTTGATTGTCTGCATTCAGGGTCTGAAGATGAGTGTGCTATGGACTATGTTCTATGGACTGATGAGTGCATTTGCTCCAGTTTATGGCTGGATCCTCTTTCTCCGAGCCCTAGTGGGCTTTGGCATTGGAGGGGCCCCACAGTCGTATGTTCTCTTCATTTCTGTCATCAAGAATAACATTGTAATGATTTGAGATACAGTTAACATTTCATTGTTTTTTCGTATTAAGGGTGACACTGTATGCTGAATTTCTGCCAATGAGGTCGAGAGCCACATGTATTTTGTTAATAGAGGTATGGACTACCTTTCACAGTGTCCTGTGTTTGCATATACTGTATCCATAGTATTTTTCTCTTGTTGGAAATTAAACAAAATGTCCTGTTTTACACAAGAGTAATTGTGATTCTTCACAGATATTTTGGGCACTTGGCACGGTCTTTGAAGTTCTGTTAGCAATCTTGGTGATGCCCACTCTGGGTTGGCGCTGGCTGCTTGCCCTTTCCACTATCCCACTCTTCATCTTTGCCATCTTTTCCTTTGTGAGTATTAGGTTGACATTAATGTCATGTTATTTTGACCAAATTCACACGGTCACTATGTGAATATGCTCAGTTAATGATCAAATCAATATGACGAATTACACAGTAATATAATAATTACAATTTCTTTGTTGGGGGCGGGGGACAGTGGCTACCAGAGAGTGCCAGGTATGACGTATTGACAGGGAACCAGGAAAAAGCACTGGCCACCCTAAAGCGCATTGCCACAGAGAATGGAGTACCCATGCCTTTAGGAAAACTTATTGCTGCCAGACAGGTATGTTCTACATATCTTTTCTATTACTATCTTGCACTATTGTTCCGAAACAACGTCATGCAAGCTGCATTTCAATATGTCTCTGAATTAGGAGGATCGAGGGAAGATTCAAGATTTATTTTCACCCCACTTTCGATGGACAACAATTCTCCTGTGGTTTATTTGGTAAAGGAGTACTATGTATTAGTTAATTTTGCACGTAGTAGTATGTTTATTATTTATTTCTAAATGCATTTCTTTTGCTTAATCTTAATATTTTTCTCATATTTCACAATATATTTATAAAGCAAGTCTCTTGCACACTTACAAAGGCAACAGGTGCAAATAATAATTGGAGTCTAATGTTAATGTTTCAGTCTATTAGACCTTCATCAGGTTATCTTCGATAAGATAACCTAAACCGGTTATCGTTGATAAGATTACCTGATGAAGGTCAAATAGATGGAAACGTTATATTGCCATTAAATATTTTTGTTTGCATTTGAAGACAGTGTACAGGAGGTTACTTTTATCTTTAACAACTTATATTTAAGAACGTAAGTGAGAGCACATCGCTCTAAGCATGCCACTGGTCATTGCACAGCACTTTGAAACAACTGTAACCGCCTGTAGGCTGGGTGACAAAACTGAGTGCTGTGTCCTCCTACCTCCACAGGTTTTCGAATGCATTTTCCTACTACGGACTGGTTCTGCTGACAACAGGGCTGTTCCAGGAGGGAGGCGCGTGTGGAGGTGAGTCACTGCTGCTGTGATGACATCATCGGAAGCTCTCACAGGAAAGCAACCTCACATTGGTGATATGTCAAATATTGTCAAGTAATGCAAATGTGATGCAAATGTAAACGCATCAGTCGCACACACACAGAAAGTTTGGAAAATACCAATTATCTAAGGCATTTATTGTTTTGTAACTCCCTCTAGTGTCCAAAGGCAATAAGATGGAGCCCCGGTGTAGTCTGGAATGTAAATACCTCAATTCTGATGACTACAAGGACCTGTTGTGGACCACCCTTTCTGAATTCCCAGGTACACAGCTATCCTTGAAATGCTTCTCTCTTCATTTTTTTCGTTGTGTTTGCGAGGTGCCTAACTGCTCCATTACGTAGCAATGTGTGTATGTCTCCGTGTATGTCTCCGTGTCTCCGTGTATGAGTACCAAAACATGCAACACTGCAACTCGGTCATTTCTCGACAGTTTAAGACATGGGCAGGCTCACTCTAACCCAGCCGGCCCCCTGCACGTGTTCCTGGGGGTATGGAACTCTGGACATTCCCGGGGACCCCCCAGGGACCCCCCAGGAACACCTAAACTCCTAAAGTACCGTAACTCTGTCATTTCTCGACATTTTGGGACGCGGGGCAGCACGCCGAAAGCGAGCCGGCCTCCTGGCTGTGTTTCTGGGGGTCTTGATTGTTCCGGGGACCCCCCCTTCCCCACTTCACACAGGTGTGATTTTTTTCCGAAGATGGAGCTTGCACAAAAACTAATTTCTCCCACTTCTGACGAGACAATGAACTTGATTGAACTTGATTCCGAGAGTGTTCAAATCCGTCCATTTATTTAGTTAGAAATTAATAAATGAACAGTGGAGATTTTACTGGGTAAACTGTACACTGTGTCGCTAAATGTGAATCTACCAACTAATGAAATTTAAAATGTTATCACCTTTTGATGAGATTTGTGGTTGATGCATTCATTAATTTCACCTTGATAGGACTGTTGGTGACTCTCTGGGCCATTGATCGACTCGGAAGGAGGAAGACAATGGCATTGTGCTTCTTTGTCTTCTCTCTGTGCATTATTCCACTTTATGGTTGTGTTGGGAGGTAAGATGGAACAGAAACACAATGAATGACAATAAATGGTAAAATCACTGATAAATAATTTATTAACGTCAGTAAGGGTGTCACAATCTCTGTTTCAGGACATCCATGACAGTGTTGATATTCATTGCCAGGGCCTTCATCGCAGGAGGATTCCAGGCTGCCTATGTGTACACTCCAGAGGTAATATACATTTACAGTGTATCATTGTATTAGATTATTCAACCAGAGTAAAGATTGTTAAATCCATTGTTGAATGTTGATATACACATGGTATGGCTTTAATGCACTTTCAAATGTGCAGGTGTACCCAACAGCAACCAGAGCTCTAGGTCTGGGAACCAGCAGTGGAATGGCAAGAGTTGGTGCCCTTATTACACCTTTTGTTGCACAGGTAACTAGACAAAGCAATCAAATGTCCCATTTGCTCCTTGCTGTGCTGAACAGGATTTTAGAGCATACAAAGGTTACCAGATGGAACCGTAAGGGTACATTTGTGCACTTTCAGAGTTGCAAAGGAAGAAATTAACACTGGGGATTTGTACAAATGGAAGGTAACCGGTCATCCTTTATTCACTGCAGGTGATGTTGGAGTCCTCTGTATACCTGACTCTCTCAGTGTACTGTTGCTGTTGCCTATTAGCTGCCATTGCCTCTTGTGCTCTGCCAATTGAGACAACAGGCCGAGGGCTCCAGGAATCCAGCCACCGCGAGTGGGGCCAGGAGATGACAGGCCGGGCCTCCGCTCACAGCCCAGGGGGAATTCCTCATTCTAGCTCTGGCTCTCAGGACTGAGGAGATAATGATGGATAGATAGATAGATAGATACAGACAAGGCCAGGGTCAAGAAGACTAGCTGCTCATGATATCCTGTTCTGTATAGACGCCAGAGAGGGCCTGACAGCACTGTCGTGTTTTTAAAAAAGAACGTGTCTTCAACTGCCATTACTTTCATGTTTTTCTTTTTACTGTGTGATTTTTTTCCACACTGTAAATGATTAGAGAATATGAGTGACCTGTCCTGCACTGGAACAAACTGAATGATGGTAGACATTGACTTTCCTGGAAGAGTGCCTCTGTTTAACCTCCCCCGCACACCCCACAAACGCCCACAAACACACGCACATTTTGCTCTTAAGAGTATAGCGCAAGAGCATATTTGTTACCGTGAGAATATGGTATATTGCGGAAGAATAGAATGTGAATGGAAAGGATTTCATTTCAAATAGTTGACTTAATTTACAGAGTCTTAAAACAAATGTACTGTTTTATGGTTGAGGCACTTATGATGTTAGAGGTTTACCGATAATGGCAAGGAAGCCTCCTCTTATGTAAAGTACTAATGATGTTCTCAATATTAATATAAATGTATTTCTGGGAGTTCAATGTTGTTCCTTTTGATCAAAGTCATCATAAATGAGACTAAATGAGATTATACTGTATAAGGTCTGGGACTTCAGATATAAAGATAGACTTCTGTGAAGGCACAAATTACAAAGGCATTTGTAGTGATGACATTAGGTCACTCATATAAGCATTTATGTTTGTATAATGTCTTGGAACACTGTTACATGTGACATACCAAAATTGTTTTTACATAAAATTACAGTATGCACACCAATACTCAAAAGAGTATATACCAGCTATAGCAAAGCTTCATTTACAAAATATGAATGTCACAAAATGGAAACAATGTGACTACACAAATGTTGGAGTGAAGCTTCCGACAAAACCATCAGTGAACCTCGAAGTGATTAAAAAATATGATACTAAATACTTGAATATACTCACGACCCAAAGGAGATTAGCCTTGCACAGCGGGAATTAATTTTATTTTACACTGGTGAAATACATGTTTTTTATCATCTGTAACCCAAGCCAGAATGGTGCACAAATTGTTCAACGATAGATACTGGTGATGTACACACATTTATCCATAACATCTAGTACAATGGTGTATTCTATCTTCACTGAGGAAAATCTGTAAATAATGTATTAATGCCTGGCTTGGTTGTTGTGGGTTCTTGTTTTTTGTTTGTCAGAAAGGTGGTGCTGGGATGAACTCTTGCCCAAGCTCAATTTATAAATGATTACACACAAGGTATTGTCAAATCATAAAATAACCAAGTTGCACATCTCTGGCAAGTTGACTCGTACCTGCTTGGTTTTGCTGCATTATTGTGTGCACAGATTATTGTCACTGCACTGTATGTACGTACATGTGTATGATACAATAAAATGTGTTTCAAAACAACACTGGTTATGCAATATTTATTAACAGTGAGTTTAAAATTGTTTCCCCACTAAATCTACAATATGATTATGAATAAAACTTGTTATGATAGTACGAGTGTCCAACATTAAACCAGTTACATTTTTTGTTTACTTTCAAGCTCTAAAAATATATTTTGTGGAATTCATTGCTCAGGTGAACAGCCTCTCTTTATCTCTTTTATGTTAAGATTATGACTGAATGGTAATTAGTAATTACCCATATTAACTATACTGTATTTCTGGAATAAGTGCTCTAATTAGTCTAATAGACACTAAGTTCAAATATTTTAGTGTTCCATACATCAAGCAGCATTAATACAATGCAATATCTGACTTTGACACAGCATGTGAGAAATGGAGTTTACAACCGAGCTCTTGACCCTTGTCCTTTCTGTTGCACAATCTGACCAAAGAGTCTGGCTGCTTCTTGGGCGCAGCCTCTGTGAATGGTGAGTCCAAAACCTCCATGGCCATAGTTATGGATAACCTGATTGACGACAATACTATTATTATACACATGGTCCATGGCTAAAATATAATGACTAGATGAACATGAACATTGAGGTAACGTATTCAATTTGGTAACGTACCTCCATTGTAGTTGAACCAGTTTGTATGGTCTCCCTCTGCAGTCTTACTTTATTCCGAACAGGCCTGAGACCTGCCCAGTCCTCTACAATTCTGGCATGCTGATACCAGAGAACAGCAAGTCTTATGAGTTTGCATTACATAAAGGATTAAATACATCTAACCAAATATACTACGCTACTATATCAAATACACATACGCCTAATTTATACTTTGCAGCATGATGATGTCATTTGGTGAAAATAACGGTTTTTCTGGTGAAATGTTTGAGACAGTCAACTTTTTAAATACTGGTAATCTCTTTTTAATTTCTCTTATACAAGCAATGATTAAATATCATATCACCTTGAGGCTGGGCTCCAGTTTGCAAGCCTCTTCCCAGATTGTCTTATGGTCAATAGAGTTGTTTGCTTCGCTCCAGTTTCCCAACTGGAATACACCTCCAACACTCACTAAACGACTCCTGGACACAAAGAAGTGTAATTTGGCCACAAAGAGACTTTGGGATTCTTCGATATAAAAACACAAACACATCAAATAAAAGGTACTGTGAAATGTGAAAAGTCAAAATTAGCATCATTAGGCGGATGCATGTTGGAAAATATACCTAGATTACATACAAGTGAGACACACGAACGTGTGAAGCGAACGCAGTGTATTTGAAGTCTGTCAAAATTATTTTGTATATTTGGTTTGGTGTAACTGCGCCCTCTGGTGGCGTGACACCGCAGCGTGACACACACACAGACATTTCTGCCTGGCTGACATAGTAAGTGCTCACTGCGTTCGCAATCACTGCGTTCGCAACTATATGCAGTACCTGTTGTACCCATTATCATAGTATGTCGAATCAATGATATCAGGGATCGCCATGGGCATAAAAGGGACACACACAGACAGACAGACAGACAGACAGAGTGATCTCCATATATGGGCATACACACACACACACACACACACACACACACACACACACACACACACACACACACACACACACACACACAACCTGTCATAGCCTCTTGCAGAGCCATGCCATATGGAGCCACTACTATACTCCCATAATATACTATAAAATACCAAAAACTGTACACTGTGCGTGAAATGTTTTAAGTGCAGTAAAAATATAATGCATGCATTATCACCAGTCACCACCACAGCCACACAGCAAAATCTGGAGTGTTAATTGAATTCTAAACGTGTAAAACGAAGTACAAGAAATGGCTATATAAGATCTTGTGTAATAACTACCCTGGGATGATATATGGTGAGTTGTAGACTCCTGTGGCGGAATTATGTGTAAGAATCCAGTGCTTCAGCCAAGGTGCATCCACCTGAAATACAAAGAGATAGACAAGTAAGACGCCTTAAGGGCGTTAAGGGCGAGAAGTGACCGCAGGGTGCGGGGAACAGCCTTACATGCACAGTTTTGCGCACACAGCAGTGCAGTCCGTTGGATTAATAACAACGGATCATTACACTGACTGATATATGGATTAATAACGGATCATTACGCTGACTGACAAACACACTAGCACTTGTGTGTGTTAATCTGACATATTCTGATTTTAGTAGATTATATTGATTGCGTTACAGGCAAGCATTACAGCGAGGCAAGTGTTTCAGCGTGACAAAGCTGCTGCACGTTTTCATAGTAAATGCGACCCGCGGTCGCAATTAATACTAATGGCAGTGTTCATTATCTAACCAACCACATGAGAGATCTTCCATTCTTTCCAACTGACCTTCACTATCTGCCCCCGGCCTGGTTTGAGCTCAGGGTCAGGCTGGAGGTCTCCAGATCTTATTCCTGAACAATTGATGATGACATCTGCCCCCATTTCAGTCAGCTGAACACATATAGTACGAGATAAGACATAAGCGACATCAGTTTGCTAAAAGGTATGTGTTATTTTAAACAACAACGTTTCATCTTTCCCTTTTTATACAGTAGATGCAATCTGGATCTTATTTGAATGAATATAACGTTATCTTAACCAACCGTTATGGGTAGAGTATATTATTACAATATAACAACGACATCTGCAGTGGTTGGAGGTGGTTTCCCTACTATTCCATTGATAAATGTAGACCCTGATGTTAGTTAGGGCACATTTTAGTGGCCCCGTAGGAAGCTTAGCTCAACCCAGGCTGAAATTCTAACTAACAATATTATCTCTCAGCCATTTGATATTAATAGAGGGGTATGGAAAAGGATAACGTATATCTTGAAGACAAAAATTGAAATGTATGATGAGGTCTGGGGACCCTTTACCCAACTCTTAACACATGTTGATGTGTTGAATATGCTTCGCAATGATAATGATAATGGAAATGCCTCATAAACAGTAGTGATCTTATGGAATCTCTCAGACACTGATACATCTCATCTGTGTGGAATTACCCCCAGTTATCTGCATAGATACATTGACTTCTGCTAATTGTTTTGCCTCTCATTGTTGTCGTTGTATGTCATGTGGTTGTTTTGTTTTGTTTTTTGTTCTGCTTTATTGTTCCTTAATTGTTGTTCCTGTGGAGAAGGACAGCAGTGCTTGTTATGTCATGTAATGTATGTGTACATGTGAAAAAAACAACAACAATAAACATATTGTTAAAAAGAAAATGAAGTTTATAAGCCCAATATATCCCCAATGGTGGTTCCTTGGCCTGGATTTGAATCTCAAGTGTTACAGTTACAATTACCTCTCTCCAATGGGAAAGGACATAAAACATTGCAGCTTTAATATTTCTTTGAATTACACTCTGTAAAGTGAAGATGTTATAGACTGTGTATCAAAGGCATTATTAAAAGCTTTCTGGATTTCTCAAAGATAAGAGTCTAACAACTAACCTCATTGAAAGACTCTATTCTCCTCTGGTAAAATTTCACATTCCTCTTCTCCAACCTAAGAGAATACAGTTAGATCAATAAAAACAGAATCATGCTGGTAGATGGCAGTCAATGACTGCAGCTGTAGTGTTATTTATTAGCTTATTGCTTGTGTTAGGGTTTTAAGAGCTGCTTTGCACTATAAAGTAACATTTAATAGTTATAAGCAAGGCTCACAGAAACAGGATTAAGCGAGGTACTAGCAAACTACACATTTATCGCTGACCATTGCTTTCGACAACATTGGAACCAATAGACGTTAAAAATAGGACACTACTCATTGCTTCTTAATCTGTTTATTCTAGCTAAGTAAAATCATGTGATGCATGCAAAAATAATTTGCAGTAATTCACTCACCAATCCATAAGCCATGGTAAGTAGCTTTTTCCCTCCACCATGAGAGCAGTGTTGAACCATCCACAGCTACACAGTTGGCCACATTAGAAAAAGGTGTTTATTATTATTATTATTATTATTATTATTATTATTATTATTATTATTATTATTATTATTATTATTATTATTATTATTATTATTATTATTATTATTATTATTATTTAAAAAAGCCATGAAACATTCCGCTAATACGATCTACAATCATCGCTCAGTTCACACAGGTGTGATTTTTATCTGTCATATCGTCTATTGCACAACCAATCTATTGATCAAGAGTTTAGTTGTGTGTGCAGTGTGCATCATATACATGCTGGTTTCTTATTCTTTATTTAGAGAACATGCAAGTTTTATAGTTGTCACCATTCAGAATATAGTTGTTTCAGTGGTTATGTTGAACATTATGAGCGCATCACTGCCTGCCTGACCGACATCTCAGAGTGGATGTCTTCCAACCACCTCAAGCTGAACCCAGACAAGACGGAGCTGCTATTCTTCCCAGCTAAGTCCTCACCCATGCGGGAGCTAACTATTTCCGTAGATAATGCATTGATAACTTCGTCCTCCACGGCAAGGAACCTTGGTGTTGTCCTCGACAGTCAGCTCTCGTTCAAAGCACACATCACTGCTGTCACTCGATCCTGTAGGTTTACACTCTATAACATTAGACGCATTAGACCCTTCCTCACCCAGGAGTCAGCCCAGCTCCTTATCCAGACCTCAGTCTTGTCAAAACTTGACTACTGTAACTCCCTCCTGACTGGTCTACCGGCATGTGCACTTAAGCCCCTCCAACTGATCCAAAATGCCGCAGCTCGCTTAGTCTTTAACCAGCCAACCATTCTCACATGTCACCCCCCTTCTCCGCTCCCTCCATTGGCTCCCAATCGCTGCCCGCACAGAGTACAAAACTCTGATGCTAGCATACAAAGCAACCAGAGGTATGGCACCGCCATAT
>OOFJ01107277.1:0-16505 GCA_900323375.1 Benthosema glaciale
CCACCCCCCCCCACACACACACACACACACACACACACACACACACACACACACACACACACACGCAGGTGAGAGACGACGTCACTGGAAACGGGGCACCCAGTTTACGCCCGTACAAAGGTTATTATGGGTTATTTCGTTATTTACATTGGGTGGGCTTTTTAGGACCTCCCCTGAAACGGAATAAATGACGTCAATCAAACACCATCGACTAGTAAAAAAAAAAAAGTGAAAAGCGCGTCCAGATCACATAGCCCGGAGTGCTGGTTGCGCTTTGATTGGCCAGCTGGCTGGTTGTCAGGCAACCGCCGAGCATACCAGCCAATCACAGGGTTGAACGTCCCTCCGGGCTATGGGGTGCTCATCACCAGGGGCGTGGAGTTTATCCGGCACTCTCGTCGGGTTGCGTAGCGCAGAGTGGGCGTCTCGTTGTGCTTCTCTCCCCACCACAGCATCACGGCTTCATACATGACTTCTGGTCCTCCGAAACTTACCATACCTCTCAGGCTCAAACCCTAATATCTCGGGCACTTTTGGCCGACGAACATGACGGAAAGCTCCGCGAACAAGCTGCTCAACGGAGACGCCTGTCACCGGACCCCGAACGGCAAGCTGCCGAGTAGTAAAAATGGCTTCGTGAAGAACCACTGCCTGTTCCAACAACGGCAGTCGCAGAAGTATCGCCGCCCGAGGGAGAAGGTGAGGCCCCGGTCCGGTCCTGCCGAGCACCGCTATACACCCGACCCTCCGGGGAAGGGAAGGGAAGGGAAGGGATGGGCCAACAGAAAGCCACGGTTCTGTTTGTGAATAATAATGTGTGGGGAAATGAAATAACGGAATGTTTGTATTCAAAACGAGAAACGCGTTATTACAAGTTTTCCCATTGCCTTTCGGGTCTATAAATGGAATATTTTAGAAGATGAGTTTTTGTTTACATACAGAGAGCTATAAAACGAGGGACAACTTCCCACTTGAAAGTGTACACATACACAGGGACGTTAGTTTACTTAACGTTCAACAACTCTTGGGTACACTACACGTACAGAATCTACTCTTAACACAACATTATTACTGCCACCTACCTAGCATGGCTATTCGCTGTCCTGTGCTTAAATTAGTATTTAAATGTATTACACACCCGGCTATGAGCAAGCGAAGTGTTCCATTGCATACTTTTGACGTGTGTGCCATGCTTCATGTGCTATCTAAACTTACCTGATTGTGCCTGTAAATATAATGTTCAGTTGCCCTCCATTTCTTATCATACTACATATGCAGTCCTTCGTTTCACTGCAAACTCACCAACTGCATACAGGTGCATGCTACCTGATCAGGGATGATTGTAGTGGTAAGGTGCTTGTAATCCTACACCTTGTTGTTATTTTGCAAAGTGTGTGTGTGTGTGTGTGTGTGTGTGTGTGTGTGTGTGTGTGTGTGTGTGTGTGTGTGTGTGTGTGTGTGTGTGTGTGTGTGTGTGTGTGTGTGTGTGTGTGTGTGTGTGTGTGTAAAGGGGCTGGTCTCTGTTTACAGTGACACTAGCATGGATAATATCCATGCTCCCTTGTGTAATGTAACCAGAGGAGTTGCTCTGTCTCCTCTCCTGGGAGGGGAGGACAGAAGGTCTACTCCTACGTTTCTCCCTGGAGGGAGAGGAATGTCTTTCGGTTGGGGAGGGTGTGGTTGTTCTTCCCAGACTGGAATTCATTGCAGCAACACCAGGAGGTCTTTATAGGTTCTGCAAACATCTTTTGATGTTTTCTTGGAGAGCCTGGCTGACAGACTACGATTATTGGGAGCGGGAATGCCAGAATCAATTCTGATTATTTATTTATTTAATATTTATTGTACTTTCTACACTTGGCATGAGCACACAAACAATATTTCCGAAATATGCTCAGAGAATTTTCTCTGAGCATATCTCTGGTGTTGACATTCTCTGGTGTTGACATTATAGAGCTCTCTGTTATCAGTTAATTTACAAATGGCCAGAGTACATAATCTTTAACTAATGTTGCCATAAACTATTAATAATGAATCTACTGTATAAAGTATAAACATTAAGTATTAACTACATGTAGATGTACCAAAAGGTGCAGCCCTGACGCATTTTGCGACACCTTCCTCCATCACTGTTGTCAGTTGTGTCACCATGATTGTTCAGATGCTCGGACAACCCAGCTTTTCACTCGGAATGATCAGTCCTGTACGCATTGAGCACTCCCAGAATGCACAGCACCACCATGCATTTTTGAACGGTGGCGCTCCGAGCGTTCTGAATGTCCGGCGCTGTCGGAGCATATTTCCGATTCCGATTGCACCACACTGTTGCTGTATACCATAAAGATTGTAAACAACAACCCCCCACACTGTTCCAAACTGATGTCAATGCTGGCCTGCCTAATACATGATGAGTATTACGTTAGGGCGGCCACTTGTTAACACTTAAACTTTACATACTGCAATACAAGTTTGAATTTGTAAATCCCTTGGTGTAATATATACATTGATGTGTCTTTTGGACACCTTCATGTATGGTTATAGCTGTTACTAATGGGTGCATTTGCTTACGCAAGCATCAGGCACTTTGAGTCATTTATGCTCATTCTTTCCAAGGTGGCCAAAGAGGGCAGGGCTGGAAGACATCATGTCAGTCTGCCCTGTCTAGGGAGGAACAGAAACAGACACCTAAGTTGTGGGGGTTGATATAACAGCTCATATTACACAGCTCAATTCTGATTGGCCAATCACAACATTCCAATGTTCGACACAGAATTTTCTGAAACTATGATGGTCAACTTGTCGATGTGGTCAGTTGATATGCTTGACAAAATGTGTACGCCTAAATACTATACAATAGCCTAAATAATAGAACTATGTGTTCACAACTTCACACACTTGTTTTACATTGTGTAGCAACAGAACAGTGAAAACAAAGAAAGCCAAATGTTTGCTTTAATCTGACCATTCTGCGCTCTTAGAGGTTAAGGGCTCCATTTTCGTCACTCGCTAAACCCTTTTTGCGTAAAATTCTTTGCCTTTTTTACTATTTTGATGACATTTTTGAATAGTTCACCTAGCCGATGTACATTGACACGTTGTGAGCTTGCAGGCTGGCCAGTTTAACTATTCAAAAATGTTTTCAAAATAGTAAAAAAGGCGAAGATGTTTAGGCAAAAGGGGTTTAGCGAGTGACGAAAATGGAGCCCTAAGTGTCTTGCTCAGAGACACTTCCACTTGTATACTGGCCAGACTGGCCAGTGTCTCCATTGAGATTATAGTGGTCTAGTTAGTATACTTTGTAGTACTCATATGTGGATTGTGGAAAGTGCTGTGTTTTAGTATAAGCCATGCAGGGGGCAAAATCAATTCCTGGCCTGTGTCTGTCTCTGCAACAGTTTTAGTTATTCGACTCTATTATAATGAACCTGATTCCCCGAGTGGAACTATATTTATGCCTGGGTCTTTGGTCCCTAGCTCAAAAGGCTTAAGTTCTGCTTATTGGTAAAAGTTTGACAGTTTGCTGAATTAATGCCTATATAGGCCCATAGGGAGAACGGAGTCAAACGGAATAATAGAAGCAAAGGTCGAGACATACAGTATGTTTCCCAGCCATGACAACACAATCAATAACGTCTTGATAAAGACGTGCACGGGAGTAGGGCTGTCACGATTATGAAATTTTTACTTGACGATTTATTGTCACTGAAATGATTGTGATTAACGATTTCATTGTGTTTGTGTTACTGTTACTAAGAAAATTTTGATTTCTCTCCAATAATTGTGCTAAGGTGTTTATGTAATAATTGTGACAGGCCTACACGGGAGAGACAATTTAGTTGGCACTTGGCAGATGACTTGTTTACCTATATATCACTTTATAGTAGTAGGGAGTGTGCCAGGTGCTAGATAAGGTTTCCATGGATTGAATGGAACACCTTTGGCACCTTCAACAAGTGAGCATGTGACTGATGAGTGAACCACTTGAGTTTCACACCCGTTAAATGTAACACTTGTTAGTCTGCTCAGCATCGGTGTGGCTGTACAGACATGACATGGGTGCGCCTCTCTTCTTCACATCCTAAAATTCTGGCGGTAAAAAAGTAGGGCTGTCAAAATTTGTGTGTTAACTCGGTCAGGATGATCAAAGTATGGAATTAATGCATTGAATTGGAATTTGAATTTGAATCATGTCAGGTACAGTTCTTCTAGCAAGTGAGTTTATTTGTGACTTCGACTTCGTTTGTGGCTTCATTAATGACTGCAGACAGCAAAACACACACACACACAAATCCAAATGTGTTGCTCTCTTTGCCACAGGATATAACGGTTTCTCAGAAAGGGAGCCTGCACATGAAAGTGGCTTTGTGCTGCTTATAGACCATGCCGGTTTAGGTTTGAGTCAGGACCCAAACTTAATGGTGCCTGGTGGGCTATAGTGAGACCAATACATGGAGCGCTTTCAGGATTCTTTGGAAAGAGGGATGTGTGCAGTTCATACACGCGCACATGCCTCTGAGAGCAGGAGTGTTTCTTGTGATTTGTCACATGTGCTGTGGTTGCTAAGCTGCAGGGTAATGAGTTACGCACATCATTTGATTAGATCTGTGCTTGTAGCCCTTACAACCAGGCTACAGTTAAACTCATACATCCAGCCGATTTCTTTCTTCGGTGGATTGTTCAATAAGTAGCGGCACATAATGAGACTGTAATGGACAATAGCTGCTTCCTGGCCACTTCATTGGCAAGAAAAATGCTTTGAATCACTCGGCAACTACTACTGTAATTTACAGTCCGATGCTGTTTGTGATTGGACACGTTTAGAGCCTCCACCCTCAGCCGAAATCACGGTAGAGATAAGTCATTACCTTTTCAAAGGAGAACTAACTGCCTGCAGAATCGCCCAAGGCTTCGGATTCTGCTACTTGCTCAGCATTGTTCTTACCTTTCAGTCTCTGAACTGCAAATGCCTGCTTCTGTTATGAGTGGCCTCTCTGTGGGATAACTAATTGCAATGGCCTCTATTTGGCCTCAGGCACTGAGGTGGAATGAAAGCAGTGAGACTCTGCCATGTCAATGATATTGAACATTTAAACGTTTGAAATGCTTGTAGATCAGTACACTCTTTTTGCAAAAAATATTGTAATATTGTATTTGAATTTGTTTCATGTTGATTTGTTGAATAACAAGATTATTCAATTAATCAAAAAAAAGTAGCTGCTAGCCTAACACTTGAAACTGTGTCAGTTTAACCAGGGAAACGGTTTTAGCCTCACACCGCCCAACACTAGAGTGCATTTTTTTTTTTTTGTTCCTTTCAAGAGACTTGTCTTGTAGTAACGCACAGTTGTCTTCCTTTTTGATTTGTCCCAGAAACAGAATGTGGTTCATAACCCCAGCCTGTACAAGAAGCCCTTCTCAGAGTCGTTTGAGGAGACTCCTCTCCTGGTGGCTGTGCTCACCTACATGGGTTACTGCATCCTGACCATCTTCGGCTATCTCCGGGACTTCATGCGCCTCTGGAACATCGAGAAGTGCCATGTGGCCCAGGAGAGAGAGGAGCAGAAGGTAGAACGCTGAAACAAAACAAGAATGTTGTACATTCATGTTTATTTTAAACACTGTGTTGATACAGTTCGTGCCGTTGATCTGTTGCAAGACACAATATAAAGAATATAAATAGTTCTCAACAATGAGGTGTCCTTCCTTTTTATAATTAAAACTGCCGATTCAAAATAGAACATGCTGTTTTTCTACTGTTGACCATGATGTGATAAAACGAAACTCTTGTACCAGTCTCCTGTAGCTGCTGAACGTTTGCTTGTCTTTCACACTTGTTTCACACCCATTTGACCTCAGTCAACATTGACATTGAGCCGGTGGTCCCTGTTGTAGCATTGGTGCATGTGAAACTGCCTGACTGGCACAATGCACTATTGCCTGCATTTCAGTCAAGTGATTTCAGTCATGACAGAGTCCACACAGACGTAATGTGTTGCATTGACCGTGTTTGACCATGCTATGACGCTACACACTGTGGTGGCCTTGTCATGAGGAACATGACATCAGATGTTGCCTCACATGTGTGAAAGTCCCGACTGTTTACATTTCCCCAAAATGGTACAAAACCTTGCACTCGATCTGGCTCGGTCAGGAATGCCAAATATTTTGCAACCACGAGTCTGCCTTTTTTCCCGTAACTATTGATTGACATGTTGACATTTCTCTCTTCATCTGTCAATTTAACCACCTCACTTAAAAAAGAAAAGAAAATAAATTAATAATGTATGTATGCTCTGTAGTTTCTCACACACAGTTTTTTTCTCTCTTTGGTAGGACTTTGTCCCATTGTATCAGGACTTTGAGAACTTCTACACCAGGAACTTGTACATGAGGATCAGGGATAACTGGAACCGACCCATCTGTAGTGTCCCTGGGGCAAAGATGGACCTCGTTGAGAGAGTCTCCCATGACTACAACTGGACCTTCAAGTGAGTCGAGTTGCGTGCATGCGCGCGTGTGCGTGCGTGCGTGCATGAGTGTGTTTGCATGATTAGGAAACCCTTAAGGTGTGGTTGAGTAACTTGGCTGTTTCAAGAAGGGTTTACAATATACTGTACCTTCCTGTGTGCTATCTCTAGTACATGGCATGCTTGTTGTGCTTGCGGTCATTGCCTTTTTTCTGCTGATAAGAATGAGGAAATGTATGATTTAGTAGAAAGTGGCTGTATGTTTCACGTTTGACAGTGGTGTGTTGGAATGGAAGGCCGATAGGCATTATTCATAAACCACAAAATACATTCACATCTATATGGATAGCAACCTTATCACACCTATAAATGTTTATTGTGACAATAAAATGGTTTTGAGTGGAGCGCAACCTAATATACAAGATGGAGAATAATTCCCTATAGACAGTATGTTGTCTCTTAAAGCACAAGTGTGCACTTGGTGTGATTAATGACTAATTGGTGCAGTATTAATTTAGTTGCCTAAGTTGAAAGATTAGAAGGTGTGTGTGCCCAGAAGCTTGAAGAGAAGTCTGGTCATGGTGGGGAGGTGAACAACATACCTAGATAATAAGCAGGATTAAGCAAAACCTATTGGCTTACTGACTGATTTACCAGACGTGCGCCGTCACACTTACGGTTGAATGTGGATAAACTAAGCAAGTCACCTTTCACAGAAACTTGCTAAACTGTGCTCATCAATGGAACATCCCATTCACAGCAGCATGTTGAACTTGAAAGCCAGAGAACTGACCGGTTAATGTTAGGCCAACTACAGTTACAAGAGACTAATGACTGGAATAGTAATAGCCTATTGCTAGGCTTCATATAATTAGTTCATACTTACCGGTAATCTTATAGTCGTGTACAGTATGACTGACCAGGTTGTTAAGTGTGATGTCTCTGGTAAAGTGCATGACAGACTATACAATAGACCTTTTTTGTTTACCCACTGATGAGATCTTTATAAATATGTAAAACCTATGACTGTCATGTCATAGGTTGGCGGCGGTGGCTCAGGGGTAGAGTGCCTGGGTTGCCGGTTCGAACCCGGGCTCCCGCAGAGTCAGTGTTGATGTGTCCTTGAGCAAGACACTTAACCCCTAATTGCTCCTGATGTGCTAGTAGGTGCCTTGCATGGTTTCCGCTGCCATCAGTGTGTGAATGGGTGAATGTAATGCACAATCTATGTAAAGCGCCTTGGATAAAGGCGCTATATAAATGCACCATTTACCATTTCATGCCCACTGGCATTTATAGTCTGGCATTGACTGACCGGTCTGATTGCCCTACTAGGAATGATGTGCTCATGAATGCGTTATATGCTGCCTACTATTGAGTTTTGTCTGCTGGAATAGATTGACTGGAATGACCATGCATAACTTCTGTGCTAGTCTTTTAGGGGGGCAAATAATTACTGTATGCGTGTTATCGTACAGCACGCTACCAAACCAAGTCAGTATTTAATGGGAAACCGGCTGCCAGACAATTATGACAGGCATACATGAGGCAGGTAACTGGTTGTTATTATGGCCGGGGCTCATAGCATCATAGATATCGGTACATCATAGACAACTGACATCATAGAAGGTGACTGAGACAGGGCTCGAAATTGCGCCAATTTTGGTCGCAAATGTGCCTGAATTTTAATCTTTGCGTCCTGAAAATACAATGGGAACACCAGTGCCACTGCAAATAATTACTGTGGTGCCCCTAAAATGGTCGGAAAAACAAAAACATGCAATCTCTGCTAGCTCCACTAGCACTTGTTGCTAACTAATGTGTGAACAGTGTGATATGTGTAGTTAACTACTCTTTGACACAACGGTACGGGACAACGTTGAGCGCTGCATCCCTTCGCTCACATTCCAGAGTGCCTCGGCCTGCGACTTCACCATGTGTCAGAAAGTAATCAGTGCGAGATCAACATTGGAGCCTTTCCTTTCCTTTCCTTATTATATAACCTTTACAAAAGCAAGCAATTTCTGTTGTTTTCTTCCTCAACACATTCCCCTCTGTGGTTTCCCCAAGTCTTAACTTTGTTGGTGATTATCATCTGTTTCCTTATGTGAACAATATGTGTCGTTGTCTTCCTCAACATCTCCCCCTCTGGGGCTTTCCACACGTCTTTACTTTGTTGGAGATATGATCTGTTTCCCTGTTTCAACAATTACATTCACCTGTGTCTTGTTGATTAGATCCTCCTTGCCTTGACTAGTGGCACAAAGTCGGTATTATAGTGTGGACGGATGAACACACACGCTGGCATGCACGTACGCACTCACTGACACAAGCGTTTCTAGTGTTCTTGAGTTTTGTCAGAGATGCTATGCTATGTCTCCCTCTTTCCTTCTCTCGCTTTCTCCTTATTCGCTGGTCTCTGTGTTTCAGGCACACTGGTAAGGTAGTGAAAGATGTGATCAACATGGGATCTTATAACTACCTCGGCTTTGCTGAAAACACTGGGGCCTGTGCTGATGCTGCTGTAGAAGTTACACAAAAGTATGGCGTTGGAGTTGGCAGTACACGCTATGAGATGGGTAAGGACAAAAACATCTTGTACTGTTAGTGTGTCCTTTAACATCATCTGAGAAGGGCCCCATGCACTTAACATGTGCACTTATGTTTAATTCAACACAAAAATGACTTTTTGTCGCATTCCTAAGCCAACAATTTGATGAGAGTCTCCATTGAGGTTTCTACCGGGAGACTCCGCCAGTCATCAAATTATTATCTTAGGAATGCGACAAAAACAAAATCTCCATGAATTCAAGGCTTTATGAGGTGTGTAATTTATAGAAAAATAAGTAATTATTTTTAATGCTTAGTTTACTGTTAAGGTAATTGTTTTTTTGCAATTTAAAGGATTGTATTTTATTCTTATAGCCTATTAAAACTTCTACAGCCTGATTCAGCATGCTTCTACTACATAAAAGTATTGTCCATCGGGCCAAATTAATAGCTTATGTCCAGAAGTCATAGACCTCCATTGTTACCCACAAAAGCGTTAAAACAAAAGCTGTGCTGTTGCTTTGGTCAGCATAATTCAGCATTGCAATTAACTTGTGCATTGTCCTCCCAGAAATACATTATGAATTGACTGTTCAGAATGTTAACAAGGCCATGTTCATTTTCATGGACGGAGATTGAAACGGCATTCACTGTTTGAAATGGCAGTTAAGGTCAGTACTTTAAGTCAGCTGCCGGGCATTCCCAAAATCCCAACTGCTTCTTTCCAAACTCTGGAAAAGTCTAGAAGAAGTTAATAAGTCTAGAAGGTCACTGTTTCCAGAACTTGCTAATAGTCCTGTGATTAGAGAAGTGCTGAAATAATAACTAAAACCATGTCTTTTTAATGTCTCAGACGGGGTGAACAGGCTTCCATTTCATGACAAATCAAGCATCCTATGTACAACGGTTATTATTGATACAACAGCCACTGCCACTGTTGTTTGTCATGCAAACGTTAAAAGTGGCGAGCTGGAGTGTTTTTTGAGGCACCGGGAGATTTTCAAGTAGGAAACATAATGTCACGGTGTAGACCACACTATACATTAGCTGTGGAGCTTTCAAGCCTTGTTCGTTTTAATGCCTTGGGCACTGCAGACTGCTTCTTTGAGCAGCTATTGTTGAGTTCTGTTTGGTTTTGTCTATTTATTTTGTGAAAGAGAACAGGAGATTATAACTAGATACATTAGCTGAATGTAAATAGCAGGCTAGCCTGAAGGAGAATGTGCTGTGACCTCTATTTAATCTAGTTATGCAGAGGTTTGTGAGTCAAGTCAAAAGAATTTCTAAGTTACGACAAACTTACAACTGTACTATAAGTAAGAACAACGTGGTGAGTCACCATTATTGACACGGTTGCTTTTATTGTCTGCAGGAAACTTGGATATCCACGAGGACTTGGAGCAGCTAGTTGCCAGGTTCCTTGGCGTTGAGTCATCAATGGCCTTTGGTATGGGCTTTGCTACCAATTCCATGAACATTCCTGCTCTCACTGGGAAGGTACGCAATTTCCTTTGTCGCCTATACGTATGTAAAAAGTATATTGTTGTTCTTATTATGGGACAGGATAGACAGGTGGATGAAGCCCCTGCTTATAATGGGGGGGGAAACAAATCATTTCTTTCCGCTAGTTCAATGTTCTTTTCAACGCCAGGCTTTATTTTCCTTCATATTTTTGACGCTCGTTGGACACACTTGATGACGTCAACAAGTTAAGTGTGTTGAAAGACATTCAACAGAGACTCAATGTAATATTGTTATGGAACAGGCAGGATATACAGGGGGATGAAGCCATAGAATATGCTACTGTACTGACGTCGGAATTGAACCGACCTCAACAGCATATTCCCCGGTTGAGCTTCACGGTTCTACTTCATTTGACTTCTTCTGTGTTTTCCTTCATCTCCCACACCCTCCACCTAACTGCACATATTCCTTATCAGTTTCCCCTATATAGCATTATTATAACCAGTTGAGTTGTATACTTAGGCCTAGGCTACACGTCTCTAGATCTGTTGCAAAACGGATATTTTCCTCCTGCGTTTTAAAACAAATCCCTGCCCACACGACAAAGATATCTGGTTCACACACAAACACAGAAACGCATAACACAGGAGAAAATCTCTGCAGTTAGTGCATTAGCAGGTTACATATATATTGTATTTGATTTTATATTTACACTTGTGAGGTACCAAAACTACATAGGCTTATCATATTTATTTGTTTTAATGAAGGAATAAGTACCGCATTTTAAAAGCCACCTAAATTGCGAGTGGAAGTGTTTCTTGCAATGTCTGTCAGCACGCTATGTGCGTATCTTCAAATCCTCAATCTTCTCTCTCCATATAATTTAAAAATATGATTCTGATTCATAGACCTAATGATAGACACATTATGTCGTATCATAGCTCTGAAACAATACGAGCGGCGTCATGTTTCATTGCAATGAACACGTCGTAGGGTAGCCTAGGGGCGAGGAAATGCATAAATACTGTGCGCTGGTGTAGCTGTCAATCAGACGAACTTTACGCATGCCACGCAATTGCTTAGGCTACTTGTTGGTGTCCTACCTGCGCAATGGTATTTGTCCTGGGTCTTTATAGTAGGTTAATAATCCACAGTTTATCTGTAGGTCTGCAATTAACATATTATTCAAGCTTTGCCCTCTGGCCACGGACTGTAGGCTGGTATTATTTATATTGGATGCAGGTGCAGAATGCATGCATGGTGAGTGGTGCACTAGTAAGTTGATGCATAGTACGTTTATTAACACAGTGATATAAAAACATGAACAATTGGATTGATATCCATGGAGTTTCCAGGCGCAATTCTCACCTATATTATAGTAAAAACGATATGCGCTAATGAGCGGTGACATCATCGTTTCTCAAACGCTCCGTTTCGCATGACTACACAGCTCCACTGATCTGGATATTTTGGAAAACCTTCACTTGTTTATCCGTTTCCAAATACCTCCGTTTTAGTGGCAGAAAACACCGTTTGCATGTGGCCGAAAGGCCCAAACGCACCAAAACATCTGCGTTTTGCAAAAAATCTAGAGACGTGTAGCCCACCTCTTAGGCTCTGTGGTCATTACCTGAGATTATCAGACTTTAGATTTTCTATGCAAGGTGAAAACAGGTTGGGTTTCCAGTTACAGTACATGGAAGCAGCCCACAAAGAGTTCAGACTGTTCCACAACACATTAGCTTCCGCCCCCGTTCTCAAAACATTCCAAGTTCAGGGGTGGGTCTCTGCAGCCTGTGTGGTATGTGGTTCGTGTTAGCTGTTAAGTCTTAACCCCAATGAATCAAGTGCAGCACGTCTCACTTCCCCTCTTCCTATGCAGCAGAGGCGTTTTATATGGTGTTTCTGATTAGGAAAGTACAGAGTTGCTTGCCAAAAATAACTGATTTAAAAACTAAAGCAATGCATTGTGGCCTCTTTTCCACCGGTTGGGAACCGGTTCAGTTCAGAACCAGTTCTTAGTCCATGAGCCAGACCCCCAAAATTGGGATGTTAAATATGAATCGAGTGTGCAAAACCATACCTATATTATTGTTTTTAAGATCAATATAAGTAAATTAATATGTGATAATCGTTCCACAGGAGTAGATTTATCACACATTTTGGCATTTTCACCTACAGTTGGCCTATACGTGATGGGTGCCTCAACGCAACACCTTGTGAGCTTGTAGATGGGCTATTTTTGGCGATTGTTCCCCCGGAATATGGATGCTTGGGGTTCAAGTGGTTAAAAACGGACAAGGATGGTGAGAGTGTCAGAAGAATTCAATCACTGGCCTTTCTTAACGGAGATTGCATTTTTGGTTTTGCCTGTCCATTCCTTGCCGGTTCATGTGTTCCCGTCATAACATAATTGCATGTTGTGTAACACATTCAATTATTCATTGACCAGAGGAAATCGTGTGACCTGTGGAAAACTAGAAAAGGTCTACAAAGCACACACACCCAAGACACGAAAATAGAAAAAAGGTCTAGCTATTCTTCTTCCCCAGAGGAAGAGCTAAGATGCAGTAAACATCACCATCTATTATTCTGTCAAATTAACCATGCGTGGAACCTACTTTTCTATTTTAACTTTATTTTAGAAACTCATTTACCTGAAACAACACCAAATGGAGTGCATATTACTGTATGTAGATAGATGCATTGTACAGTTAGGATTCCATTGTTTCTACACACAACTAGAAACAGCTACTGCTGCGGTTTAGATGAGTTTAGTGAGTATAAAATGAATGGTTTTGGAAAAAAATTATGTTGTGGGTAGAGAGTGTTTGTAACACATTTCATTCTTCTATGTTAATCCCCCGGGCAACCTAATTTCCTTGTGTAAAAGAATAAAGGTTCAGCAGTGCTTAAAATGAATTTCCGGAATTCCAGATATGCAGTTAGGCTAATTCAATCCTTTACTGTTACTGCTTAATGTGCATGTGGGACAGCTTTGAACTGGATTATTGTTCCACAGTGACTTTCTCTCCCAGCTGTGTTTGGTTTATTGTCAGCGATTAGATATTTCCTGCAATTGTTATTCTCACACACCTCACTTTCCGTGGGAATCTAAAGCTGTTTTAACAGTAACACTGGCTAATACAAAGCTACAGTCTACCATTCATTTTCGGTGCAAGCCAGTGACATGAATAATACAAAGCGACGCCCAACGTTTGTAGCTGCTACAAATCTAGCAAAGTTGTGCTGGCTTCAACTGCAGCTACAAAACATCTAAACATTGTTTAACCATTTCCACTCACCTTTGCTCTCCACACAATTAACTAATAATTTCTGTCCGCTAGTTCCAAGTTCTTTTCAACCCCAGGCTTTATTTTCCTAATATGTTTTTGTGCTTTTGGACGCACTCTTGATGATGTCAACAAGTGTGTGTTGATCCTGTGGACACTTCAACAGCGACTCGTAGTTTTGTATCTTTCGTAGCTGCTAGGGTGAACGAACACAGCATTCATCTGTATTATTACCTGTACACAACAGAACATACCTCAAAGTGCTTTGTAATGATTTAGAGTGCAATAGACGATAGCAAATGATAATCTGTTGGTTATATGTTTTTAGGGCTGTCTCATCCTGAGCGACGAACTGAATCACGCATCGTTGGTGCTAGGCGCTCGCCTCTCGGGATCCACCATTCGAGTCTTCAAACACAACAGTGAGTGACCTCTAGTAACTAGCACATTACTACAGTACAGCAGTCACATGGGCTTTTTCACTGTACCTCGTGGCATGCACGCAGAATTGGATTAACTAACGCTGGCCTCTTAATTACTCTGCAGCCTTTATGAACGCCCTTACATAGCAAAACAAAGCTATATGTTTGACAAGGGTGTGTCTGCTGAAAGTTGCCGCACTTAGTACAAACAGACCTCATGCATCTGTTTTGTTTACTATGCATGTTCACACAGCTGTGGGTGTGGTGTAACTTCTATTTAACACACCTCCATGCATGGCCGAGCCCCCTCTTTCAAACACAAACAAACACGTGCACGACACACACACACACACACACACACACACTGGAGAAGCCCTCACAGTCAGCAGCCTAGCAGATCTGAGTGATTGCTGAGAAAATCTCTCTTGTGTGCTCCCAAGGGTCATTACCATAAAACATTCACCATCATCCAGTGATCTCATGAATTTTCATATTACAGCATAGAGCATAGTCTAGTCAGCATAGAACAAAGTCTAGTACTCAACAATAAAAGTTTATTCTAACCAAAACTCATCTTGTTCATTGACGATTTGCTGTTACATCACGCTATGTTAATGCTCATAAACCTAACCAATATACTGTGGCTTACAGACATGCAGAGTCTGGAGAAGTTTCTGAGAGATGCCATCGCCCACGGCCAGCCAAGAACCCACCGACCCTGGAAGAAAATCCTCATTCTCGTTGAGGGCATATACAGGTAAAGAATTGCCCCACATAATACTGAACTGTAACCGTTTAGTTAGGCATTGATTTACATTATGCCACATATGAGTACAGTTGCTGTGTGAAGAGAAGATTCTACACTGTGGTTCAGTTAACTCGGAGCCCGCCGTATAGACGATCGCTCACTGCCGAGGTTTTACCTTGTAACAACCCGTATGATATATCCATTCCTATTGTTATGATGACGTAATGGTGTGTCTACACTCTGACCCGGATGTTGTTCTACCTCTGTGTGCACAAAAATCCTGACCGCACGTCTCACAGCGCCTGCTGTCGCTCGTTGAAAAACACTGCTCTCTGCAGCAAAACAAGCAGCATTATGAGCCGAGCCTGTCCCACGCGTGCACGTACGTGCGTGAGTCACATGGCGCGACTCAAAATGGTACTTTTGTTCCGATAAAAAGCTGATTAATCAATGCAATACATTTTTCACGTAGCTATGTTTTTGTCACTTTGCCGCTCTAGCGCCACCCTCCGTTTTCTACATGAGCAGCGGCCAAACTGTTAATAATATTTGTATAAACATAGAATAGAAATGATTGGGGGGGGGACTACAGCCCTTGCAGTATGAAGTATGAATGATCTAAACACAAAACAAACCTTCATGGAGCAATTTACGTCCTTTAAACAGTACAGCGCTTACATGAACAATGCAGTTGACCTTCCTTCACTGATTTCACTGCAGGTTGCTCTCAGCCGTCAACTTTGTGTGTTTGCCTGCCTTGTCCTTTGTAATGTACTTACTATATAAAGGTGTTCAATCCATTTGATCAATACAGCTCTCTGTGTATTGATCACTTATGCCTAACTGATCAATACGCTTGACTAATGTAAGGTTAATGGAGCGAGATGTCCATGGGGATCTCAAAAGAAATGCTTCTGCTGCTAAATCTATACACACACACACACACGTGTGCACTCAAGTACATTTATTTTGGGATTAATTAAAAGATATATATATTGTTTTTTAAAGTATGCTTGAAACCGTGCATGGAATACAGCTGGCCAGCTGGAATTTAAAAAAAAATAGTCGACCTTGCTTATTATGTGGTCAACTTATTTTTTGGTCAGCTACTGGCACAGCCTTTATTAGCTTGTTATAGCGTTGATGCCATATTTATGTAGTGGTTCTTTATTCCTCGCAGTATGGAGGGCTCCATTGTGGCTCTGCCAGAAGTGATTGCCCTGAAGAAGCGTTATAAGGCCTACCTGTACCTGGATGAGGCCCACAGCATCGGGGCCCTGGGCCCCAGCGGCAGAGGGGTGGTTGACTACTTTGGCCTGGACCCCAAAGATGTGGACATCATGATGGGAACCTTTACAAAGAGCTTCGGTGCTGCGGGAGGATACATCGGAGGAAAGAAGGTTAGAGGCTTTACTCGTGCAACGCTGATTGTATTGGAAAGAGAGCAGAGGGAGGTAGTGCAGTCGGTGCCAGTCACCTTTTAATCCCATCCATCCTTCTATCTTTTCCTTTCCATGTGTCTCTCCCTACTCCACAGTCCACACTTTCTATTTGACGACCC
>OOFJ01107279.1:0-11979 GCA_900323375.1 Benthosema glaciale
CCTCTGGCAATGATACGCAACGGAGGCCATTACGGGATACATGCGCAGAAAGCGATTTCGCTCTACAAATACCATTAGCTGATGCCCCGAGATGATAAATACACAAACATCATATCTCTGACGGAGAAAATGGACTGAGATTGGGGGAGCTACCGTGTTTAAGAAGTTGCATCGATTTCCAGAGATGACTCCACTGGTATCCAGAGGGCAGAGGGAAGTGAAGTGAAGCCCAAGATGAGCCCGGCAAAAATATGTCACATAAAAACAGAGGTGCTGTTAAGGAAAGGAAGGATGTGACAGCTATACGGAGGGTGCGGGGCTGCGGGCACCATGACAGTGAGAGAATTAAAAATGACTTGTGTGATGTGCAACATGACACCCTACCACTTAAACTACTATCAAAGTAGTGAGCTGAAAAGGTAGAGCACCTCTAACCAATTTTAAACCTACCACTGTTAAAGCTTGATATTATACTTAGTTGCGCACCGAAAATTGGTCATTTACAAAGCATCACACTGCGATGCATTCTGAGCTTGTAGATCGGCTATTTGGTGCACGTCCACAAGACATGATGCGCTCTCGGCAGCCAAGTATATTTCTGGAATTAGAAAGTTAAGAAAGGCACCAAAACCTTATTTTGAGCTTAGCATTTATCTTACATCTCAAGTGTCTTAATATGGTATACCATTATGACATTCAAAAGACTCTGATTTGGTGAACAACTGCCCTGCATTTGGACCAATCTGTCAAGACAACATGGCCACTTGAAACCTGGAGAAATTGCCATTTTGTCCATACAGCCTATTTCGGTCCACTCATCGTCTCTCGGTGCCTCCCCTCCCCCTTTACATGAAGGTTTCCGTCGAATGCCAACAACTGTTGCCTAGCAACTAAATATTCACCCTGCAGAATTCCACTCTATTATCATATTTTTCCCAGATTCACATTTGCGATTTATTTCTGTAGAAAGCGCTGCAATTTTAAATTCACAAATCCCACCACAGCATGTGTGATGGTATGCTCTTCAAAGACAAAATGCGCAACAGTCTGCGATACAGTCACGCGGTGCAAAAATAAAAAATAAAGCCACAGTGAGAACAAGCGACAGAGATAAGCGGGGATTGGTATTAACGACTGCTTCTTACCTTTGCTGATGATTGCTTGGTATACTGGTTTGTTGCATACAAATGAGACGGGAAAATATTCGCTTTTATACTGACCCACTGGACAGTCAGCGTCAAAGGGCAGACGTCCCCCTCAGTCTTACTAGCCAATACTGGCCTCCGTTTCAATCCAGGGATCTAGTCTGAATAAGGTTATCAACAATGGCACAATTATCTTTATCTGCTACAGTATCTTACTCTAATTTGTTATTAACTAGACGCCTTGTCTGCTTATTTAGATGCCTATCGGGCTAGCTAAATAAGCAGACAAGTATCATAGGACCAATCTGTACTGGAATCAATAAATTACATTCCTGGAACATGGTGCCTTAACTCTAATTAACACGTAATATAAATGTGATTCTACCGTATTTCTCCCACAATAATCATCAGTAATGTAACGCCTATATAATAACAAAGTGGATAAATGGACATACTGGACATAGGAGAGTCAGACTAAGTTAAGAAAATTCTTGCATGGTTATTATTCTATTTTTATTGTGATAAGCAGAAGTTCCAGACTGCCAAATTACCATATCTTTCAGCCTGTGAAATGGTCATTTCTAATTGCATACCTTTTCAGACTTTACAAACCTGCGCAAGCGCCCTGTGAAACGTTCGCCCTGTACCATCCTTGTGGCTTCTACTTCAGAAATAGGATCAAGGAGTTTTTTGACCTCAGGGGTGCACAGTGTGCGCCCTCGGACTCGACAACAATGTGGAGAGAACTCTGGACTCCCGACTCATATCTCTATTTATTCAAGATTACAAAGAGGCTCTGTGATAAATACCACAGCGTTAGACTACATCAAACAGTGCATTGTATCAGCGCAGGGGTTGGGTGGGGACACACAATACACATTGTCAAGTCAACAGAGTGGGTTTTGTACCACTTCCAGGCTGTATTAGCACCCAACTGCTACTGCTAGTCTGGTGCCACAAGAAAACAAAAAAAAATACCACTTTATCTGCCAGGATGGCCTTCTTTTCAGCAGCACCCGTTCGCTCAATTGCACACTTTTTCAATTTTATTGTTTTTTTTTTCATGTATTATTTAATTTATTTTTTTAAAGCATTTTAAGAGCATACTTCCTTGTTGTGCTGTCAGCTTTGTCACAATTTAGATGCTTTGTTGTGGGTTATTTATCATAACCACTGTGCACTGAAAAGAGCTGTGGAGATCTGCTGCCGATGCTGACAAACAAATGTTTATCAGGACTGGAGTCTTTCTCCAATACAGTTGATTGTTTCTTTAACACTTGCACTGTGCTCTACTCGGTACACAATGGTACAAGAGATAGAGTAGAGAATGTACTGGTATTATTCACAGAGATTAGGAAAAAAAAGCTCTCTAAGGAGCATGGGTATAAGGTTTGGCCTAGAAAACATTCAATGATTGAAAATAGTGGTGACTTCCCCATGGCATGGACACAGCCTCTCATGCACAGAAACTGCAGTACAGTTGGGCTGATTCACTTCATAATTAATGATGCCTGATGGTCTTGTTTAGAATAGATCACAGTGTCCCAAACAAGACCACTTATCTGATCTAGTATTATATGTATAACCGCTTGCTGGGATATCCTACATGTAATCGTATGTAAAACTAAAAAAAAAAAGAAAAATAGACTACCCCTTGTGCTCGGGAGAGACCGCAGAGACTTGGGTTTGAAACCTCTACGGTATATCTGGTTTAGCCCGGCGTTCCAGTGAACCAAATTGTCAGTGTTCAGGGGGAGGGTGGGCCGGGCACGGAGAACAATCTGATTTGCTGCACTATAGCGACTACTACTGTGTACTGTACATGTTTATGCCCGTACAGTGGGGAGCTTAAGTGAGAAGAAAGGCATGTACTCACTGACATCACTGTCAGTTAGAGAAATGGGCTGATATATATGGTGTCATGTGTAAAGTAATAAGCACATGCTCACCTACACCCTCCCTAAAGTCACCAGTAGGGGACAGCAGTGACAAGGCGGGCTTTGGGAATTAACGTTAATGACTAAATTGGAGGGGAAAAGTGGAAAAAGTAAAAATGAGAGAAATAGAGTGAACCAGGGAGAGAAGGGAAATGATTGCTCTATAATACAACAACGCGATACGTGGAAATGAGATGGGGTAGATAGAAGTTCAGACCTTCAGTGGTGCCTATGGGAAGGAAGCTAACTTTGGTTCGACATAGCAATGGTCCGACATGCGTTGGGGGTTAGGATAGGGTTAGGTTTAGGTGTTCTGCCCCGTGGGAGGTTAGGGTTTGAGAGGTTGAGGCTGTCGTTATTGGACCAATGATATGTGGGACAAAAAGCATGCACCCGCTGACTATACTCTATATTATGTGTATACATTCTAGCTCCGACACTTCCAGGTATACCCATGCATTTAAAGTCGGGACACGGCCGTGGACACTCTGAGATGTGCCCAAGCAAAACAGCCAAAGCAACATTCCAATTTCTCAGTTTCTCCGGCAGTTGGCGGTGCGCAACCACGCACTTATGCAAATATTTATCAGAATTCACGCTCGGCTTAATTTGACAAGAGCAAACGCGGTCTTGAATGGCTTTGGATGCAAAATGGTAATTACTCCGAACCGGTCCTGGAATAATGAACTCGTTAGCATGCTCAGCCTCCTAGAATTCATTACGCGGCTCTCCTGGAGGACGAGGAGGAGGAGAACCTCATCTGTTTTCACAGCCTTCCCCGAATCCACAGGACGAGGTCCGAGAGGAGCTCTGAATCAAACCATGCCATGTTGTAGCCGCGTGACGCATCCAGAGCGCCACGCACTCGTAGGACAAGTATGTACACGCATGCACAAGCACGCACACACGCACGCACACACACACACACACCTAAACACACACAAGCTCATCTAATGAGACTGATTGGTCTCATGTGATCACGCTGGGCAATTCTCCTCAGAGACAGGCGTGAATGGAGAAACTGATAGGAGGGTGGAGCAGAGGCAGCGTGACTGGTGCACTCCAGTTAGTCTCACTGGAGAAGTGGGTGTACGCCTGTACGGATATGGTATGCATTTGTCTGCATATTGTCGCTGTCGGGCGGAAACCTTGTATCTCATATTTCATCTCTTTGTGCTGAATGCTACTGATCTACAAGATCACAACACGTCACAATGTGACAAGCTGTGAGCTTGTACATCTGCAGGGGGGGGGGGGTGAAAATCTGATAAGATAAGATCATGTTAAACTGAACATGATGCTGTGATACTGATGCACCAAGCAAAGGGAGCCATTGTGAGAGGTTAGATTGTTATGAAATTGGTTAATGTTTCACCTTTAGCACCTGGGTAATACCCACAATATTCCAAAGAGAGGCGAAGAGGTTACATCTTTATTTGACACTGAAGCCAGTCATCCATGCGGGCATTGATTGACCATGAAGGCATATCCCTCTAATAATGGTCTTTTATGTCTTAACTCTCTTTCTTAACCAGGGGCGACCGTGCTTTTGCTGTGGCTGCCCCTATTGGAATGGCCTTCCTCTACACATTAGATCCGCCCAGACCATCAAGGTTTTTCGACTTGGATTTTAATCACAGCTGAGCTTAATTTTTAACTTTAAAATGTATCACCTCCTATCTTAGTGTTATCTGCTTGTCTGACTGTACCTGATTGTACTGATTGTATTGATCGTTTAGTGCTGCTCAATGAATCAAAAAAGATTGCGATATATAGATTCAGACACCTATGCAATCTCATTTCTAAATTTGAGCATGAATCGTGCAGCATTGGTTGGCTTTTCATTTTAGTTACGCTTACGTTTTTGCTCCATACCAGGTGCCACATTTTGAATGCAGTAATGTTCAGCAACTACAAGACAATACATATTTCCATGCAAACAAATTGAATCGTTTGAGAATCGTAGACTCAGTTCTTGTGGAGTAAAATCGAGATTCACATTGAGTAAGAATCGTGCAGCATTAATAATTGTTGATTGATTTAATAACGGGTAAACTAGGGTTTTAAACATATCTCCGTCTCTGCAAGCCAGAGTCAGATTTTCCTCCTTGACATGAAAACGTTTGGGAACCACTGAATTAGAGTCCTACGGGGTAACAAAAAACCTTCCCTGTGTTGCTGTTCTTCACCTAACCTACCGTATACGTCAAATTAGATTCGCACAATATATCCCCCGAGACAAAAAAGCAATTATTCTTGGTTTGTCTGTGACCATCTATCTGTCCATCCAGCCACGTCAAGGACACAAGGACCGCTTAGAAGGAACACATCAGTCCTGCATTTGTCCTCTATTAGCAAAGGACAATTCTTAGTAGAGCAGAGCACACCACCTGTTTGCCCTTTGCTTAAGTCAATTGGGGCAACCGGCAGGCGCACACATGGCCGAATACATTTCTGCTGGGTAATTGGGAGGTCAACGTTAGCATGACAGTACAAACGTCCACAGCATTGTGACAAGAGAGTCGTGCTTTGAGGTCTGGAAAGGCAATGGTATGGTGGAAAAAGTAGTAAGATTATTTACTTAAGTAAAACTATCAGTACTGCAATATAGAAATATTTTGTATTAAAGTAGTAAAAGTCAATACTGTATGTACTTGAGCAAAAGTACAAAAGTATTGCCTTCAAAATTCCAAGTACCGTATTTCTTGGACTATAAGGCGTACTTAAAAGCCTTTAATTTTCTCAAAAAACGACAGTGCGCCTTATAATCCGGAGCGCCTTATATATGGATCAATTGGTTAATAATGGTTGATCCAAACGTTTGACTGCAGCAGCTTCTATTCTATGCGCCTTATAATCTGGTGCGCCCTATATATGAAAACAGTTCATTGGCCATTCATTGAAGGTGCGCCTTATAATCCGGTGCGCCTTATAGCCCGGAAAATACGATACCAAACGTAAATGGCGCAGAATGTCCCATTTCAAGTTTTCAAATGTATAAGAATCTTTTGAAAATAGCAGATACAGTACAGTAATTGAGTAACTGTACTTAGTTATTTTCCACCACTGTGGAAAGGTCCTCTCCATCAGCAAATGTAGATTACTGTGACACCAAATATACCACTACTTCTTACAGCTCGACTAATTGAGGGTTACTTGAAAATGTGTCTATGGAGGAATTTCACGCTCATTTTGCCACAGTTGCCAAAATTGTCGAACATTATAAGTAGGCTAAGAGTGTCTGCTAAACGGCTGAAATGCAAATGCCAAAAACCTAATACAGCATTTTTTCTCTCTCTTTTTTTTTTGCTGATATAATTCAGTGCACGGTAATGCGGCAGCTTTATTATGGCTGTAGTGTATCCTTCACTGGCGACGAGAGATTTGCCAAGATGAAGCGTTTAATGGGAACAGCTGTGAAACACGTGGGTTGATGTAATGGCTTTGCATGTCGAGTAGAAGTGCGGCTAAGTTCAAGCTATCAGCGAAGCCATCGACGCGGCGGAACCTGCCTCTCCATCTTTCTCTCTCAACCCATAGGCAGAATGCACCCCTCTCTCTCTCTCTACCCATATCTCCATCTCCTCTTCCACTCCCCACTACGTAGCCATCAATAGTCAGTGAGGCCATCAGAGCCCACGCGCTCTGCCTGCCTCTTAACTGCAGCGTCTACCCGGATAGGTGTGTGACTGTGCGTGCGTGCGTGGTGTGTGTGCAGGTATATGCGTTCATGTTGGAGTGCGCTTATGTGTAGAACGCTTTAATTGGAGTCCGGCGTGGAGACTGGAGCACTAATGAACAGGAGCCGTCACAGTTCCATTCCCACTCCTCTGCGCAGCTCTACCCTGTCAGTCTTGGCGGAAGGATTAGCTCAGCCAGCTCTAACCAGGCTCTCCTCTTTCCCCGCACACCCTGCATCCTGCCTGGGGAGAACCAGCTTGTCTCTCCCCAACACCCCCTTCCATTGCTGCCTGGGGGGTCAGTCTGTGGCAGTGCTCTGCCAAGGACCGCCCATACCTTCTTCTGATCAGTTGAAATGAAAGAACACCACAAAAGGGGCAGGGTCACGTTTAAATGACAGACGAAAACCCCATTACAGAACCTGCCGTGGTGGCGTGCCTCACTAATCATTAGCCCCAACCTCTCGGGATCAAAACCCAGTGCTGTCACAATTTTGCCGACAACCTGTTTTCTCTGCCGATAAAGTACAGTTTTCATCTGCGACGGAGGCATGCCGTCTGAAGCGGACTTGAGCCACGTGAGGCATCGCCAAGCGAGCGAGTCGCTGTGCTGAACGTTGTTGTGACTTCAGCCAACTCATCATTGCTCGAGCTCTGTCCCGATAGGACCAGAATCGTAAATCCTGTTTTGGGGGTGAGCATTTGGCACAACTGCTAATCAAAGTGACTGCTAGGCAGTTACACAGCGCGTCTTTTCCGGGACCTGTCGGAGCACTGCCGTAAACGGTATATACAGGACAGGTATATATTATACGCTGCCTGAGGAGAACCAGCTCCTCTCTCCCCCAACCCCATCCATGCTGCGGGGATAGAACCCGCTCCTCTCTCTCTCCCCCACCCGGATACTGCCTGGGGAGAACCAGAAGGAAGGTCAGCTCATATTCTGTCTGTCTGTCCGTGTTTCCGCCTTCTGGCGGGGGAGGGCCATTTGCAATCCTGTGCCTCATGACTGGACCCTTCCAATGTTAAATTCATCCTTAGTGTTAATTTAACATTGTACTAATGTTGGGTCTGTCTGGCTGCGGGTCTGTCTGCAGGCTGTATTACCAGTTTCAGCGGCACCCCCACCCAGGTCAACCCACCCATTTTTCCATTTTACCTCCACTATGATCTCCTGCTTTTGGTTTCACAGAAGTGATTATTTGTATGTCTCTAAATGTTATGATGAATTGAACATGGTGGACCCTATTGTAAACAAGTGTAATGCTTTATGGTGTCGTACACAGTTAACAGTTTTGTTTTGAGTTGTACTTGACATGTACTGTAATTCTCCAAACTGTTCAATCAATCAATGCTGAAAAGACATCTGTATGTACGCTGGCATCTTGACGTCTTTGTGGGGCTCTGTCTGGCCCCTGTTTTACTCTAGAAAAAGGATTAAAAACCAAATCTTAAAATAGTTCAAACATGTCGATGTAGACTTTATCGGCAGGGGGTGGCTTGTCACACACTTTACCGCAGTGAAATTCGTTCTCCGCATTTGACACATCTCTTGGAGCGGTGAGCCGCAGGCAAGGAGCGGTGAGCCACAGCCGTGCCATGCTCGGGAATCATTTGATTAGTGGATTTGACCCAATCCAACCCCTTGATGCCGAGTGCCAGGTGGGGAGGCATTGGGTTTTTACAGTCTTTGGTATGACCCCGGCCGGGGATCAAACCCGGACCTCCCAGTTTCAGGGTGGACACTCTAACCACAAGGCCACAGTCTGTCTGCTCGGAGTCAGAGACAGTGAGACACCATGACACAATGAAACATGTGAACTCCAAATTTCGTTTAGAGACCCAAGGCTCCTCTTGCTCAGTGTAGACTGATCCTACACAACAGAACACTCACTAAACACAGAGCCAGCTGGCCTGATCCCCTCCCACTAATGAACTCTTCAGCTGCCGCATTAAGCACGAGCGCTCAATATGAATATGCAGCGTTACTGTAGCAGCGGGCTTTTGTCCATACTGCCATGTTTTATTTAATGATCCCCAGGCTTGTCTTGATTTGCATATGCCTGTTACAGAAGCACATGCCGCTCGCCTCGCCCGCAAAATGCACAAGGCCATTTTGATTCCATTTTCTTTCCGCCTAGCTTAGCAGCGCAAGCAAGAAAGTGAAAGTCCATGACTCAATTCTCCACAGAAAAAAAAGAAAAGAAAAAAAAATTGAAAAACCTTGATTAGTATTACGCTTCTGGTTGAAAACATTTAACTCATAAATATAAAAGACACAACTACATTTCAATTAACTATGAAACTAACTTCACACAAACTTCCCATTCAAAAATATATAAAAAAGGGGCCAATTAATTTACAAGTTGTTGTGAGCCTCTAGAACTGCTATTTTGTAAACATCGGGACACATCAGCCACATAATTGGCGATACCAATGTCGGGCTTTAGTGCGTACGTGCGTGCGTGTGTGCGTGACTCCGTGTGAGCATGCTTGCAGTGAGAGATTTTCTGAGGTGCGTCGTTTGAAGTGGAGAGTGCACACAAGGGGGGATGCTGCAGTTACCATCTGAGGGAAGCGTCTGAAGAGAGAACACAGTACAGTAGTGCTGATGCGCTGCTCTTTCTCCAGCAACAACCAGAGAATTTTAAGCGGGTGCAAAGCAGCAGCATATGAAGCAACATTAAAGGCCGCAAAGACTTGCACCCAGCCAGAAGGGATCTTTGATTGCAGACAAACAGACAGAAGTTGTAGCTCTCCCTTCCATCCTTCGCTCTCTTCACCCACCCTCTTCCTGACCAGTGCAGTTTTTGTGGTTATTTTATTTTATTTTTTTCTACATGGCATACGAAAAAAGCAACACACAGCACAGAAAAAAAAATCCGACTTTGATGATACTGAGGGCCTGGGCCTGGACTGAGCGAGGGGTCAGCTATGAGTGTGTCACGGACATCAGAGGCTCTTAGCGCTGCGGTGAGATGTGTCAGCACAGCTAGTGTCCGCATCCTGTGATGAGGCCTGGATGGACACACACACACACACACACAGGCCCAACATGACATGGCAAGTGAAGCAACGGGGGGGCGGGGTGGGGGTTGTGTGGTAGGATTGATGGGTGATTCAGCCCTGCGGGAAGGATGGTGCAAGGGAGGCTGGGACACATGGATTGGAAGGAGAGGGGAAAGGAACAGCGAGAGACAGTAAGGAGAAAGACACGTGGACATTGCAGAATGCAAGGACAAGTATTTCTGAAGAATGAACGGAATGTGGAACACTGGCATGTGCCATTGATGCACATGGGAGGCAAACTAGATTCGGAAGTTTGATTGAAGTCAATGAGAGCTGGGTGGACATTGGACAAGCAAATAAACAGCATTGTTTTTAACAATTGCAAGCCTTGAAAAATAATAATATTCAGGAAAATAAAAGAAGACAAAACACTTGACTTTTATATGATACATATAAAAGATACATATGTGTATCTTTAAGGAGACATACCATAGATGGGATGATATCTAGAGTATAAATGAAACAGCATTTATCTTTTATCTTTATCTTTTATTATATGTCTGGCAACATATACTGTGATGTATATAAATTTTAAGTTAAAAAAAAAAAAAAAAACGTTTTTCTTGTTATAATACATGAATATACACTATATAATGCTATTGTGATATGTACCTAAAGAGCACAGATGATTGACAGGCTGTGACTATTTGACAGTCCTGTGATAAAAGCTCATACTTGCTGCACAATCGGAGACTTACTCCGTGCTCTAAAGATCCTCAATAAAATTATATAGTGTGGACTGTACAAATAGATAAACAAGACAGCAGGAAACAATGTGCGATATGCCTTTTTTATTGCCCTGAACTGATTATTTTACAAAGGTTGCGATCTTTCAGTGTTTATTTATAAGCTTGTGCAGTCGTCTCTGATTGACTTCAATGCATTCCCATCGAACGTTTCACCTCCGAGTTAGAGTACGATGACTCTCTGCTAGCTCGAGTTGCAGAAGAAAGTGACATAGATGTCTTTTCCTTCTTTACGTGGCCTTGACTGTATGCAGTAAGAAAAACAAGGAGAACGTGGGAGAGAGGAGAGGAGTAATGGGAACAAAAGGACATAGTTCATGCAGTTCAGTACACCGCAGCAGCAGTGAAAGGTGGGAGGGGAGGAGGTCGGTGTGTATCGATGAAAAAACAAACAAATTAATAGAAATGTGTGCTGCTGAGCACCACGAGGCAAGGAGAGCCTCCGAACAGCTTAGGCAAGCATACGCTAATAATGAAATGACCAATAATACCATCATGACGACAAAGTGGTGAGTATCATACGGGCGTCAATATTCATTCATTCATACAGTCACTATTAATGTAGAATGCAATACGGGCCATGGGTGGAATGTGAAATAGCTTGGAATGTGAAACAGCTCTGTCCTCAGCAAACCCTCCTCGGAAAAGAAAAGAAGGAAGTGGGGCATAGGCATTAGGCACTCATGCATGCAGGCGTGTGCATGTGTGCGTATGTGTGCGTGTGTGTGTGTGTGTGTGTGTGTGTGTGTGTGTGTGTGTGTGTGTGTGTGTGTGTGTGTGTGTGTGTGTGTGTGTGTGTGTGTGTAAAGTGCAGGGGGTCCAGAGAGACCAGAGGGTAGGTCAGGTTGGTGTAGGAGTGGGTGTAACGGGTGGGTGTTTGTTGGGCTGTTGCATTGGCGAAACAGGTGTGGCTCTGACTGGGCAGCCATCTGGACAGCCAGTGGGAATGTGTGACTTACAGAGAGAGAGATCTGGCTGCCACCTCATGCACGTGCTGCACACACAAACATGCACGCATGCACGCATGCACGCACGCATGCATGCAGACACAACTAAGCTCAAGGCGTCTCTATGTATGCATGAGAGAGCAAAGGAAATAATCGTGACTATGTAAGAGATAATCAACGACGAGACGTGCCGTTAACAAAGGCGTGGTTAGCTGAAAATGTTGCACACCCTGCGGCCAATCAGTGTTCACCGTGGCCATGGTATGACGCAAGATAACTGTATATGTATGGACATCTAACATGGTTCCAGATACAGTGTCTGCGTCAGCTGATATGAAATGTCCGTGTTCAAAGGTCACAGGAAACAACACATTAAGTAGGAATGAATACAGTCCAATGAGAGAGAGAGAGAGAGAGAGAGAGAGAGAGAGAGAGAGAGAGAGAGAGAGAGACAG
>OOFJ01107283.1:0-10342 GCA_900323375.1 Benthosema glaciale
TTTTCGCCTCATTGTATATTTTTCTTTTCCCTATTACCTCACAGTTAACAGTCTTGTATTGAGTTGTGCTTGAAATGTACTGTAATTCTCCAAACTGTTAATAAAACTTTCAATCAATCAATCACTTGCCTCACTCCCAGAGGAACGCACCTAACCCCTGCCCATTTTGATAGGCTGGAGGCTAGAATGGCTTAGACAAGACAACAGAGTACAGCATCTTGCGATGGGCCTGGTCTACAAAATTCGCTACACCACATCCCCATGATGCACCTGCCTAAATACTTCCTAGATGTCAAGTCCACACAGACAAAACCAAAGGGAGTTTGACAACAACCCACCCACATGCAACCCAGATTCAGTTCAAACAAGGGATTAATCATTAAATTAATTTAGCTCAAATCACTCCTATGGCACTAAAATGTGGAACGCCCTACCAACAGGCATCAGCATTTAAATGTGAATCCCTTGACTCCTTCAAACAGTTCTCAAAGAGCACTTACTGTATGGACGGCTGCAATTCGAAACTGTTCCCTGTAAAAAAAAAAGTTTCAAAAAAGATCCTGTACTGTAAGTTTTTTACTTATGATGATTTTCTGTTTTTCGTAGAATTTTGTATGTCTTTAAATGTTCAGATGAATTGAAAATGGAGGACCCTTATGTAAACAAGGTCTTAGCAATCAATTAAATCAATCAATCAATCAATCAATCAATCAATCAATCAATCAATCAATCAATCAATCAATCAATCAATCAATCAATCAATCCGCCTGTTGTCAATTTATGTGTCTGTCCCTCCCAAGTGTAGTTGCTTCTTTTGGGCTTAGGTACTTTCTAGAGACCCACTGACCCAGTAGTATAGTCCTAGTTGCGTGTTTCTCTCGTGAAATTTCAAATCTGGCAACATGATAGCTGGCTACGCGAGCAATACGCTACGCGAGACTATTCGACTATTCAGAGCGTGACCGCGAGACTAGCGGAGAAAGACGAACCAGACGGAGGAGACAGGACGAAAAGTTCCGAACCATCAACATGCTATGCCCCCCCCCCTCCCCCCATTTTCAACATGGCTGCCGTATCTACTCTCTCAAGTAACGCTCAGATTGGGGACTGAACTCGAATCTTATCTTCTAGTGCCTCTTGCTTTGTGTACAGTTGGATGCTAAGTACCAGATGCACGTGTGATTTCCTCTGGTTTTGCTTAGTGGAATTATACATTCACCAATCACTTGTTTCCACTGGGCCTTTCACCCCAAAACAACCAGCCAGCTGCCAGTCAGTTGTAACAGTGACAACCATTTCCAGAATTGCAATGGTTTGAGGAGGTCCACTCAGTTTCTCTCCTTCTTCATGAACAATGTGTGAAAACTGCGCCGAGCTGGTGGAGGTTTTAAATGAAAGTAAGTAACCAAGCAGAGTTCTATTTATGTGGAAGTGGGCGATGCTAAGCTAGCTTGCTTGCTGTTAGCACAGTAGTACATAGTGGACTGGACACTATAACAGCTTCATAGCATGTTAGCTTGGCTAGCTTAACATTATAAACTTTGAGTGTCGGTGCTTGATTTGTTTTGCTTTTAGCGTTCGGTTTATTTCTCCATCTGCTGCCTGTCGTGTATGTTGTGTCTGTTGGAAGTGAATGCCAAATGTCATAATTTCAGCAACAGCCACAATGCCAGTCAGTCTGTCCCGTTTCGGGGCCTGGTGGTCTGCTGCCTTTCTGTCAGAATCCTCCACGCCGGGACTTGGGAAGGAACAACCTCGCCAGTTCGCTTACAAACAACGTTGTTGTGTATGGTGATGATGTTGTCAGGCTGTGTTTGTGTGGTGGTGTGCGAGTCCAGTCAGCCATTCTTGTGTACTCTTCTCTTAGTTCTTCTCGGGGTGTGAATTATAACGTGGTTGCATTGCCTTGGCTGCCTGCCTGCCAGTGCCTTGCATGGATGGACTATAACTGAGGGAAGTTAGCAGGCTAGTTAGCTGTAGCGTGAGCTTGCTGCTGTGACTTTTTTGTTTGATTTGTTTGTCAGGTTCAGTGTGCAGTCAGTGCACCGGCTGGCTGCAGCTGTCCACTTCACCTAGTACTACATACATCCTTTGTTTCGTGTTGTGCGGCCACATGTAGCCTACTGTTTGCAAACATTTTGCTGTTTGTCAAACCACATTTCATCACATAGCTTAGTAGTGAACTATAACATGTTATATCGGGGGGAAACAAAAGATACACCCAATATAATGCATATTGTATATATAAGAACAGCTGCATGTGGATGCATGGAGGGGTGGGGGGAGATATAATAAGTTATTCTAGAGCTTTCTTGGTTTCATGAATCAAGTGTGAAAAAAGTTGGTGAAACCTTTCATCATACTCCAACGCGAAATCCTGCGCACTTTGTTTTACGAAACCACTTTTAACTTAAATTCGGGGTTGGGGGTGGTGGTCAAGATTAACTTGCAATTAAATACGACTGTAATATAAAATGGTCGCAGTTGGATTATAATTATTATTTTTATTTTGGTTGAGCAGCAGCAGCCCTCCAGCTACTAACCCTGAGTTGAAGCTGCGTGATCACAGCTGCAAACCACTCTCACACATTATAACGCAAGATTACACGATGGCTAATAGATCTTTTTTTAAAGGTATCTTGTGGAATGTTATGCATTGCTTGCGATATTCTGGCTATTATTAATAAATACACAAAAGCACATCCCCATCAGCCTGTAGAGCTAACATTTTCTCTTCACCTGGATATTTTTGGTTTTGGTATTGCTCATATACCATAACAACCAGGCACTTTTTTAAGTGGTATAACCACTTTATTAAGGAGTTATGTGTGTATGTCCGTCTGTTCCTTGCTGGCTGCCTGGCTGGCTGGCTGGCTGTCTGTCTGGGCACTGACTTGTTGGGTCACGGTAACTTGTGGGGTCTGGGTAACTTGTGGGGTCTTGTGGGTCTGGAAGTTCCGGGGAACACCCAGGGACTTCCATATGGAGTTGCACCACTTACTTCACACGGGTGCGATTGTTTTAATATATATAAATACAGGCTCACTAACAACAAGGCCAACGAAATCCCTGCAATGGAATCATGAACAAATAATATATTATTACGCTGTCATTCACAATTCTTTTTCAGTAGTGTCTGACATTCTCTCTATACCTATGATCCAATCCCTTTGTCTGTCAGGAACGTTTTTCTCACATTCCTAGTTACCTACTAGTACTAACGAGTCAAAGCTCTTCAAATTGGATGTATAGAAATATCCAGAGAGACATTGAAGGAGTCGTTAACCATTCACTCATTACTACCATGGAATGACTGAGGCATACTTCTAAGGGAAGTTGAGTTTTTTTCTTGTGCATTATAAAAACATGACTGTTCAGGGTCACACGTATCCATCACAATTATGAAGTACTAGTGGGGAAAAAAGTGCACTTAAGTCTTTTGGTCCCTTCCTACATGAATCACACTGACAAGTGACTTTGGGCTTGTTTTCCTGTAAAGTCGCTTAACTATTCATAGTTGCACGTTGCTTTTGTTGGGCTTGTTTCTGAAGTGTAGTTGCTTATTTGTCGTCTTTTCAAGATTATTTTTGAAAATGGTTGATGTACTAATAGTGGTGAAACTGGTCATTTCTCATAGACCTGGTCGTTTGTTTCACTCACATAAACTGGATTCTTGTGCCAAAACACACATACCATTTTTGCCTAGCGTTGCTTTGGAGTTGATTGATTGGAATAGGAATTTAGAGTTGAGATTGATAATGTTATATAATATTTTCTCTAGTTCAAATGTGTGACGGGCAAATGTCTCTGCTGCTTTTGCACCAGTAGCCCTGAAACATGACGAGCTGTTGTGTGATCCATGGCTAGTGGCTACAGCAGTAGCAGACTAGAGGACCACTCTACAGTGGAGTATTTACCCCCTTCATTAACGGGTTGGTTGGCGTCGGGCGATATTGACGGCCGGGTTGGTATCCACGCAGTGCCCACCACCACCACTAGGCAGTAAACCTAGTCCACTGGGTACTTGGTGCGTCTTGGAAAGTCTTGTGACCTGAGATTTGGTGTTTCTACTCCTGAATCTAGGGGGACTCTTTATTGCGTGCATGCGTGTGAAGCCGTGCACCATTCTGTTCCGTACCTGCGTGTGCACGGCACAATTCTTTTGGTACCACATTGTGTACTGCGTTCTACGAGCATGACACCACTGGTGAGCGGTGAGTAGCTTACCACAGTGCCTGGGTCATTATGGGGGCGCGGTGGACAGCTGGCGTAACCTTTCCGTGCCAAGGTACTTGGACCCCCAAATTGACGTGTTTGGCCGTGGACACCCATCAGAAAATGTTTGTGCCAACAGGGACCCCCAGAAGATTATTCCAAACATTTTTGAACACTTTTGTGAGCTTGTATATCTTCTATGTTTGATAACCACTGTTCTAAATCCTAAGAGTTTTCTGAAAAACTATAGCTAAACTCTAAAATGACACTGATGCTTTCTCAGTTTCATTGGGTTAATACAGATACAGTACATGAGCTGCTGGTTCTCTTTCCCCTGGAGAAGGTTGTGTTGAGATACCCATGAGTAAAAACAGAGTAAAGGCCTATTCATACTCCAGTTTTAGGCGATAAGGTGAGTAGTAGTGATGGGAGTGAGAATTGTCATTTGTGATCACCATTACACAGAAATACACCAATTGAGGATGGGAATCCCCTTTGGTGTTTTGACCCTTGAAGACGGGAACCCGCTTTGGAGTTCTTGTTAAGTACAGTATACCATTTTTGTAATTTTAGTTTTTCAGAAAACTTAGGTCAGGAAGGATTTAGAAGGCGTTTTTACATTGGCCTCAGTCCTAAATGGGTTAAGAGAAATAGAATACACTTTGTGCACTCCACTGTCAACATGTCTGAGGCAGATTATGTCAAAGCATGTTGGAGATTCATGGGGGGAAAAGTAGATATGGCGCAAAAATAGAATAAAGTAAACTGTACAATTTATACAACTTACAATTATAGTCATGTGGTGTTTAGCTACAACATAATCTGTCTGTCACTCAGTTGTTTGTGAAAAGTCTTAAAGTATAAAAATCACACCAACATGTGAATTGAGTGGTGCTGTATTGGTGAAACAGCGCCCCCTGTTGGTACGCTAAACATGAGGATGGACATGGTACGTTAAATATAGGGATGGACATAGGGACAAATGCATTGGAGTGGTTGCACCACTCAAAAAGTGGATTGTTTACTTTTTTCGGTTGGGCTCTTTGAAATGTGTTATGGACCTGTCAGTTCTGTCAAACATTACATCTACATCAGAGAATGGTTTGTGCTACCCAAAACGCATGCCACTTTAAGTGAACACAGTACTGAGCTTTTCTTAATTTTTCCATTTTTGAGCAGTGCCTAACCGCTCCATTACGTAGCAATCTGTGTATGTCTGTATGTATGTATGTCCGTCTGTATAAGCATGAAAAGGTGACACAATACAACTCCCCGAGGGTCCACTACCGCTGGTCCACGGTTCGTAGGGGGACGGAGAAATGAATGTGTGTGTATGAGGGCAGACGCACTGCACAGCATGCCACGCATGTTGCTCGCTGTTCGATTGCAGGTGGAAATGCAACCCCATAATGCACATGCACACATTCAGAGGGCCGGTCGGCATTCAACAAATATGGAACGGAGAATTCAACTTGCGGTCGCAGTGACTTCCTATTTCTCTTTTTTTCTATAATTTGTCCAGGGTCTGCAGAAAGTTGAACCGCAGCCCCCCTGTTGAGGACCACTCTTATATGGTCCACACACTCTATTGTAGGGAGATTAATCACAACAAAAAAGTGATATTTGAATTCAGTGAAATCCCTGAAGATAACCTTTAAACCCCTGGCTTAATCCCTTTGAATTAGGCCCCTGGGGAACTTAAGATGTGTATTTGTGTCTTCATGGCTGTTGCACCAAGCAGCTGGTTGCCTAGGGACAAGACTTGTTTTATTGACTCTTTGTCTCAGAGAGGTTGACATTGCTCCAGTTGTCATATAGACTGGCAGCTCTCCTAAAAATCACTGTCTGACTCAACACACTTTCATTATTCTGCTCACAAAGTTTTTATGAACCTATATCTATCTATAGCTATCTATCATCATACTAAATTGGTCCATAAATTGGCCCCCTCCTTTGTCTCCTGTACACAAAATGTCTACACATGCAAGCACACACTACAGGTTTATCAGCAAGCGTTTTTGTGTTGAACTCACGGAAAACAGCATACAGAGACTGTATTGTTGTTGGAGTCAAACATGACAAGCAGAAGGCTGAAGAAGTGAAGATGTCTGTGTGAAACAAATATTGAATGGAAATTAATTTCTCTGTACAAATCATGTTTTGTATTTTATTTATTTTTTTTTTTCTCTTTTATTGATATTGCCCTCTTGACATACTAAGATGAATAGGACTTGCGGGGAAAGTAGCCTATGATTGACTTAAAAATTTAAAAGCACAATGTACCTACCTACTGTACATTATAGAGACATGCATTTGCATAATATTATAGCCTATGTGTTGTTATTTGGCAGATTAGCTTGAAACCAGGGCAACAGTGGAAGTTCATAAATATTTTAATCAGCAGCGTTAAGGCCCTTGAACACCGAGTCTGATGCACTTAATTTTATTGGTCAATCAGTTGTTAAAGCGTCTGAGAAATAAGTGCAGAAAGTCTGACAATTATCTTCTGCTGTAGCTATTCATTCGCCATACGGAGAGTTTCTATGGTATAGTGCAGCCAAAACAGCGAGCGAGGCTGAAGATGCAGGGAGGGAAATTAGCAGCATCCATCCACAGCCAACTGCCCTAATTTTGGCACAGGCTGATACATTTGACCACCCCACGAGGCCACATTGATGGCACACTTTTTGAAGTGACATTTCTACATGTTGGTAATGGAAATTATATTAATGCTAATGGCATATTTCAATTAAAACATAATTGAATGTGTTTTAGACGTGGAAAAAACTATTTGCCCTGAACTCACTACTATTGACTGATTGTGATGTAGGTGTAGAATATACAGGTTTAATTTTAGATTGAATACAGCTTGGAACTACTGTTTCTGTTGTTCCCTTATGTCATCATAGAATGGAAGCAATATTGATTGATATTCCCCTCAAGCCAAGTCCTTTTCTATTTTGTGTGTGCATGCCATATGTATGCACCTTTTGTTCACAGACTCTGCATGTGTAGGGTTCCATATATCCTTTTATATTGTTTTATAACCAGGCCAGTGGAAGTGGTCTTGGCACAAATAAATCAAATCCCTGACATTCACAACTGTGGGTCAACAACACTCAACATTGTTGCTATACACAAAAGATGCAGTTACTGTGCCGAATGCCGATCACGTCATGACTCCTCGATAAGCATTCAAGTTCACACAGGACCAGATACCTTGCTGTAGTTCTTGGTGACTAACAACTGTGTGTTCAACTTCTTTCCTCAGTATCGGATGCAGAAGGCAGTGAAGGAGGTCTACAGCTGAAGAAGGAACATGCTTTACGAGTATTCAGCTACATCAGCTCATGGACACAGAGGTCAGTGGCTTCCCTTCCATGCGTTACACCGTTTATCACTGTTTCTGATGTGCTTAGCAGAAGTGGAGCACCAGCAGCAGCACACTGTACAGCAACAGTGAACAACAGTGTATTGCCACTGCTAGAGTGGCATGATATTTTGTCATCAAAATAACTGTACACACGCACGCACTCGCTCTCTCTCTCTGAAGTGCTCGTTTTTAACTAAAAGTAAAAACATACATTTCAGCACAGTACTGTGAAGTAGAGAACTATAATGGAACTGAAGCAGGCTACTACTACATCGAACCAAAGCAAAAATTACAGGCAGGCAACTGCTTCTGAGGACGACCTAGAGAGAATGCTTCAGATTACAAAATGAATGCTGAATTCATTCCTCACTGACAACTCAACAATTCACTTTTCATCGACAACCCGTTTCATTACATAAGCCGTATGAATAGCCCAGTGTAATCTTGGAACAGTTATTATCAGTAGTCTGCTCCTCAGTTTCCTAATTGCTGGCCATTGTGTAAGTAGCTCTGCCTGAATAATATCTCTAGCCTAGGGGGAATTCCCTTTAGAGGGATTCCTGCAGGGGGACAAAAACTAGTCTAGGTGCTACTGGAGGGGGGGGGGTCCATGTGCCTGAACACACCAGGTGTGTACAATATAGACAACATTTCATACGTCAAAATGTGTGGCAAATATCATAATGGTTGTTAAGCTTCAGCCCCAGTACAGTGCACATACGTACATTTATATATCACCTTTTTAAGTACCCAAGGACGCTTGTCCCCCAGACTACACCAAGCATGCATTATGCGTGTAATACACGTTGCGTGCGTACAGCTTGTTTGGAAAAAAATCCAATCAATATCAACGCGTGCGTGCGTGCGTGCGTGCGTGCGTGCGCTAACATTCGGATCAGAAATGAAGCCTCTCTTTGCAGGGTGCTAGATCTGAGCAGGTTAAAGAAGTTAAAATGTTGGGTGTCATTATTGATGAAACTCTGTCATGATCCACTCTCTCAGATTAATAATACAGTGGTGAGAATGAGTAACGGCATCTATTCCATTAGAAGGCCATTAGAATTCAGTCTTGGTGCAGACAGAATTTATTTTATTTACTTTATTTAGCCTATAATGTCATTAGTATAGAAATTCTGTAGAAAACCACCCAACAGACAGGGTCAAAATCCACTATAATCTATTAACTTTGTAGGAGGCTATGTATCTGTCTGTCCAGGGCTAATCTGGTAAACCGCAGGACAGATGGCATATTATTTAATGTATGTTTTATATATTTCTTGAAATAATTTAAGTGAATTCGATAATGGAAGTCAACGTAGGTCGGATCGGGCTGGAAGCTTTCCCAATTGTGGAGTCAACTGTCCTAGAGATGACTCAAGTTACAAACCAATATAAAGTCCCAGATACACATGGGACACATTATTATAGCGTGTCTTGTTTGATGGAGCATGGTTCTTATTGTTGTATGCAGAGCAGGATGCAAGGTTACGTCAGTCACCAAGCAAATGTTTTGGCTGCTGCCATGTAGCTTGCTGTATCTTCTCTCTATTTGTCACGTAGGCGTGTTCGCAGCATCAATCAAAAGTTTTACGAGTTCCATTACGAAAAAAAAATCTGGCTGGTTTATCTATCTAATATTGGATGAACAGTCTCTTCATAGAGAGACTAGGTTATTTGAGGGCAATAAGTAATAACTTATTAAGTAATGTGAGCCCCTTTTATATTTTAGGTTGGTAGGTTGTTTTTCATCTGTTAATTTAGTGTGTGTGTGTGTGTGCGTGTGCGTGTGCGTGTGCGCGTGCGCGTGCGCGTGTGTGTGAGCCTTGAGGAGACGTTGACCTTAATGCAGTGTGATTTCTCATGCAAAAGTGCTGACATAGCCATAAAGTTATTTAGAAGCAGTCCTTGCTTGTGCACTGTGTGTTTGAATTAGATAGATAATGGCTCCATTTTCATAACCATGTAATTGGATATTGTTGTTATCCCACATAAGTGATTGAAAAAGAGAGAAAGTGGAATACACATACTTTGTAGAGTGTGACAAGAAGTTACATTCTGGCTCTCGTTTGTCATGTCTGCTGTCTTTCGATATACAATAGACAAGAACTTTGATGTTTTTTCCTAGCATTACGACGGAGCCAAGAAAAAAATATTGGATTGAAGTTTACTAACTTAACAAAGTTTCCAAGTCCTCACTAGGACACAAAATGTAACACAATTTTGTCAGTGCTGAGACTCCACTGACTGCACTAGACTAAATGATAAATGTATATTTGCAATGGCATTAAATACAGTACTTGTGTTTTCCATCAAGTACATGACACGAACACAACATGTCACAATTGAAGTATTAAACTGTCAGGTGCATGGCAAGAGCGTAACAGTTGCTTCACGTCACTTGCATCAGACAAAAAAATAACATTTCAATTGCAGCTGATTTCCTGCTTTTTATGTTGTCTTTCTGATCCGTTTTACCTGCTATGGGCAAACATTTAACATAAAGTAGGTTAACATCGGCTTCCATGTAAACAATCTTGACTCATTTGCACCTCTGCACCCTCTCCTCAGGCAATGTCTCTGCTGCTTCAAGGAATACAAGCACCTGGAGGTGTTCAACCAGCTGGTGTACGCCCTCATCAACCTGGTCATCGCGCAGGTCAGCACCCTGAGGGACCGCCTCTGCACCATCCACGCCCACGAGGGAGGTGGCGGGGCTCGGACCGAAGGGGCCGCCGACTCAGAATGGAACGCAAG
>OOFJ01107289.1:0-14874 GCA_900323375.1 Benthosema glaciale
GGGGTCCGTGAGGGCTCGGATGACGTTGCCCAGCGCCAGGAGGTCCGTGTTGATGTGAGCAGACTCCTTTAGACGAACGCCGGTGTTGCCCGTTTTACTGGCACGCTCCGAGCCGGCCAGGTCCACCAGGTGGAGTTTCGACAGGCAGACAGTGTTTGAGGAGGAGGGGACGCTGCCATGGCAGTGCTTTGTCACCTGCAGGGTGAGGATGGTGTGTGAGCGGCTGGAGCGCTCGTTCATTCGCGTGGTTCCTGTATGGCGAAGGGCGTTACCGGTGTCCAGGATGCTGAGTAGCTCCTCCACTGAGCTAACCAACATTTCCTTCAGTCCCGCAACCACTGGAAATGTGCGCATGTACACGTACACGTACGCACGCACACACACACGCACACACACACACACGCACACAATTAGAACTAGAAAAAAGTTGTTTGGTCTCGTCTCACCTGAACCCCCTCAGCCCTGAAGCTGCCCAGTTTCCAGCACAGCCCTGTTTATGTGAATGGGGCGTCGTATGTGCTCTCTGTAGCTTCCTATACTGTAGATGGCACATGCACACAGTAGAGCTTCCCCCCTACTGACCATAATCTGGGTCATATTTGATATTTATGCAAACAAAGTAGCCTATGCAAAAGTAGCCTAGCCAATAGCCAGAGATGAGAGATGAGAGAGAGTGATATTTAGGCCAAGTTTGGAGGTAGTTGGACAACTGGTCTCCAAAAATACACAAATACACAACGCTATGCAATACAGTTACAGTAGTAAGATCGCTTTCGGTTTGACACACCCAAACAAAGATACATACATGTTTCAATATAAGTAGGTGCTATATTATTAATAATTCCACCATCTGGCCCTAATCACATTCACACACATCACAAGAAGACATTATATCTCGTCCTCGCTGATATTTTCTCATAAATTCTCACTGAATCAAACCACACATTATCTTTGTACGGTAAATCTGGACGGCTAAAGGTGGGTTGGACACTAACCCGATTTTCTACATCTCCAGCAATCTCCTACAAGCTCACTATACATTGCAACGTATTGTGAGCGTGTACTGTATATCTGCTACTCTTGCTATGAATACAGGTGTGCCTTTTCCTCCTCTGTCCCTGCTCTTTCCTCCTCTTCGTCCACCGCCTTCACCTCCTCACTGGATGAATTGACAGAGTCAATGATAAACAAGTGGTGTCTTGTCTTGGGCACAAATAGACTGAACACCACTGGTGTGTAGATTTACCTGTGTTGCCCCGGTCGTCCTCCCTGATGTGCAGCTCCTTGTGGTGGGTGTGAAGCTCCAGCAGGTCCCTTAGCTCCTCCCTGTACAGCTCCATGTAGGACATGGTCACTGTGGCCTGCTCGCCCTTCAGCCCGGTGAAGACATCGTAGGCCACACGCCCCACGATGCCCATCCCTTCCTCTGTTGGAGACACCAGAGAGACAGCGTTTTCTGAAAAACCTGTGTTTCTATATTAGTGGTGTAATAAATAAATAATGTTGGGAGCTTTTAAAACGGTGTGTGGATCATTCCTCTTTTTCTTCAGTTATCTTTTGGATCCTGCACCAGTTGAAATGTGTGGATGTGCGTGCACCTCTCGTTCTCTATATTAGTGCTGCTCAGACGTTTTCACGTAAAGGAATGTATTTGACCGCGGACTCCCCCATCTTTAAAATACGTAGTTCCAGTGACCCCCCAGAAGCTAAATAAATAAATACAAATGTTAGCTGTGAAAGAATATATATTCAAAGATTCGCACACATCTTTACGATTTATCAAAAATAGCAGATCTACAAGCTTGTGTAGTGCAGCACCGCTTGTATATGTGCTGTATGTCAATAGCTAAATTATGAAATATAATGGTTAATGATGTGGTTAGACTCAAGTGACACAGGTGTATTTTTCTGAAGAAGCACGTTTTTTCAACAAATTAACTTGAAAACAAATATTGTACCTCACAATTATTTGACTGCTATAGTAACTACTAACTAGTTACTTTGGAAGATTTAAATTATTAATACAAAACAAACATTAACAACTTAAACCCCACTTCACTCAGTGACCTCCACACGGGGTTTATACTTGGCTACCAAATATTATGTGTGCGCAAGCTGCAAGCTTGTAAATCTTCTATTTTCTCCTAAATTGGAACGCTAGAGTATGTGGTTAACTGATGAATTATTATAAATTAAGCTACCCCAGCATCACATTAAGAAATTCAAATCAGCCTCTACTATTCTGTCAAGACCAGTTCAGTTGCCTTGTGGTAGACAATAGTGTCCTATGCAGACTGGGAGGTCAATGGTTCATTAAACCCTAGCTGGGTCATAACAAAAACTGAAAATTGTACCCAATTCCTCCATTAGCACATGTTGATTGGTGTCCCTAGGGTGTCTAAATCTAGTCCCCTCCCTTTTCCCCTCATACCAATTATATAGCAACAAAAGTGACATGATGTGTAAAAGCTACTAGCAATTAAGTCAGACAGTAGTATTTGACCTTGATTGATTGATTGAAATTAACAGCTTGGAGAAGTAAAGTACATTTACAGCACACGACTGAAAACTGTGAGTGGATGACACCATAAAGCATTTCTACTTGTAGGGCCCACCTTGTTCATTTCGTCAAGACATATAGAGACATACAAATATTCACGTATGTATAGCCAAAAGCAATACATCTATACTGGTCTTAACAAGGCATACATACATACCATCATGCAGTGTGTATGTCTTGCCGGACCCGGTTTGTCCATAGGCGAACACTGTTGCATTATAGCCCTCAACCAGAGATCGAACCAGCGGTTGGACGCAGGACTCATAGAAGGCATCCTGGCTGACAGCTGGTCCAAAGGCATGGTCGAAGGAGAAGTCCCTGTCCGTGCCCAGCATCACCTGCGCGCTGTCCGGGACGACTCTCACACACACCTGATGATTGTGGAGAATTTCTTTGGGCAGCAAGGGACGGATTCGAACCGCCACCCGGACATGCACCTCGCCCATGTTTGACGACTGAAGATTGCCGGACAAAGCCCGGTTCAGTTTAGTTTAGTTGTCGCACGCCAGCTAACTAATGCATTTGAAGACGTACCGCGCTCTGGACAGTCGCATTCTCTTGCTTATTTGGGGTAACTCATTCACAATCACAAAGTTGGCGGATCAGTCGAAGCAAACACGCGAGCTAGTGCCTACATGCATTTTATGAACGCCTACGGGTTAACAAAACAGATGTCTGACTAACCGTGTCCTCGTTTGCGTTCCAAGGGGTTACTTTTAACACCAAAACGTTACCGTTACCTCTGCCTCCAGTTTTGTTGTCGCTTGTGGGTTGCCTGGGAAACGGAGATGCAAGCAGCACTCAAGGAAAACTCGCACAAAGAGATGAGAACTGCAGGTCATAATGTTACATATCTGCAACAGTGCCACCCCACGCACAACTCTAAGCACTGCGTTTCGATTCAGTTTAATATTTTCAATCCCCACATCCAAATGTTGAAACATAGCCATAGCCTACTGCCCTATTTTCTGCCTAGCCTAAGCCAATGTTTGACCCGGAAAGCTGGGCATATAAGGGGCTAGCACCCTCAAAAAATAAAATAAAGAATCCTTATGTTAGAAATAGGATATCCTATCCTATATATAATTAAGTTCATAAAAATAATCACACCCGTGTGAAGTGAGGGGCGTTCTCGTCATCGCACAGCATCTAATTCTGGCCAATCACAATTTGTGTCATGTCATCATGATGTAAAATTGTCAATGTGAATTTAATGTTTGTGTAGCACAAAGTTTGTGCACATACACTAAAAGCTGGACATAGTAGTGTCTAGCGCCCTTCAAAATATTTTGTGAAAAGAATAACACACATCTTTGTTTTTAAATATTTAATAGACTGACAGTAGAGTACACCATAATATTTCTGGAATATTTAAAGCCTGTACTCTCGGCTCCAATTTATTTTTATTTATTTTTTATTTTTAGAAACAGCATTTCAAGAGTACATATTCCATAAATCCACCAAATCCACCATAAATCCATATCACCAGTAAGACACCCTGGACGACCAAAGGGCGAGGTCGCGCTGAAATAACATGATGATGTCTGGGAACCTTTTCAGTGTCGTCATATATGGAGTGTGTCATGAGGCGTGACGGACTGACTGACAGGTTTTCATAGTAATCTGCAACCTACGGTCACAATTGCCTTAATTTGTGAAACATCAGATAGGCAGGCAGGCAGGAGTCAGGACATAAGCATATGGACATAATGTTTGGAGGAATTTGAACATTGAAAAGTTGTCATAGATAGAAGTGGTGGCACTTCTATAAAAGTAGTGTCCGGCTGTCTGCCATCAGAATGGGAGGTCAACAATCAAGGGTCCTTGGATTTTAGAAAGACGCTATACAAATTAGTGTATTTTCCGGACTATAAGGCGCACTTGAAAGCCTTTAATTTTCTCAAAAAACGACAATGCGCCTTATAATCCGGTGCGCCTTATATATGGATCAATTGGTTAATAATGGTTGATCCATACTGGTTGTACACAGTCTATTATATTCTATGCGCCTTATAATCCGGTGCGCCTTATATATGAAAACAGTTCTAAAATAGGCCATTCATTGAAGGTGCGCCTTATAATCCGGTGCACCTTATAGTCCGGAAAATACGGTAGTTATAGGTTCAATCCCCAGCTGAGTCATACCAAAGAAAGACTGTAAAAATGGTACCCAATTCCTCCATGCTTGGCACTACATCATGTCCAGGGAATGTACTTGTACGATCGTGCTATGGAAACAAATACAGAACTAAAACAGTATCTCGGGGACCAGCACTGACTACTTCCCTTGCTACTGAGTAATGCATGAAGGCACTGACTGACTGTATGTACTGCAATGCTGTCAGCCAGCTCATTAGTAGTAAATGCAGCGCGTGTGGTGTATCGGGATATGGGCCATCTCTTTGTGGTGCTGCTTGGCATACGGCCACAAATAAAAGTCGATAATTGCAGCGTTGATGTTGCAAGGCTGCCCGTCTCTCTGCTCCACCAACTTGCAGAGGCACGCTTTGATCAGTTCTACTGACCAAATAGAACAGCCACGGATCTCCACCTCTCTTCTGTCCCCTGAAGTCAGCAGTTCACCTTGGGAGAGAAGGGAGGGAGGACCGTGCAATATGATTGGTTATTACATGTCTTGTTTGAATGCTTGATTCTGATTGGTCAATCGCCAAATTCAGAGGTCTGATATGTCTGTATAATGACCGCTCCGCTCTATAACAGACCTGCCTAATCAGCTGTGCTGCTGCGCCCGCTTGATTTACTGCTGTTTCCAACATGACAGCCATGTAAACGCACACACACAATGTAATTTACAGCTAAACATTGCTCTCAAAAAAGTTTTTGAAAACATTTGAGCGAGAAATAGACAAAGCAGTACCCGAAAATGTATTCTATTTGATCAACTCACTACTTCCTTGTTTTCCGCAGTGCTCCCTGCAGCTGGGCAGACGCGACCAGCGTCTGCCCAAGCTTAAGGAATACTTTTTTTTTGTTTGTTGTGTTTTGGGTCAATTTATTAATTTATGTTAGGTAGCCATGTTATAAGTGGGATAATGTATGGCTGAGTGGTCATTGTTGATAGATTAATCACCCTGTCGGTGATTAATCTATCTGATTAGCTACTTGGGTAAAGTTGGGGACCAGATACAACATTGGAGAACTGATAAAGTGGGGAGAAAAAGATGAAAAGAGAGGGTAAATAGGAGGAATATACAACAGAAAAAAAAGAACTGAATGGATTACACATTCATAGCCTATTAGCCATATAATAATATTTACTGTATTGGCCCGAATATAAGACACCTCTGATTATTCGTGAGACGACCCCCATTTTTCAAGACTCATTTGTGGAAAAATGTCAAATAGTGTAGTCCCCGAATCACCCCGATTATAATACGGCAATGTTTTGTCCGCATATTTCCATTGGGAAAAAAACCCATCTTATATTCAGGCCAATAGGGTAGCTTCCTCCATAGACTGGATCCCAACGCAGCTTTTTCTGGCATAGAGAGTTGCCGGCGGGACCCGCCGAGAGAAACTACAAGCACCTGCGCGACATGATACTAATTAATTAGAGCGTGTCGATTTAATATGGTCTAGACGATCAGAAATCAGCAAAGAGCGAGAGATGTGCAGTACAACTATATGCCAAAAATAGGTGCAGTCAGACCCAGACTTTTCTTTTCCAACCTGGAAATAAAGGTCTGGGTTTCCGAGGCTACTTCCTCCATAACCAGACATACACAAGTACACACACACAAACTCACCGTTCTTCAATGCCTGCATCAGTGTGTCAGAGTATCGTAGCACCCCGAGGTAGACCAGGGCCTGTGGGACCCTGTAGTCCGCAAACATGGTAAGATAGTCCAAATTGGGTATGTCTCCCTCCCCTCTTGCCTCCATAATGCCCCAGAAATCTGCTATCAGGATTTGGGCTCTTTTGTAGAATGCGATCTTCTTACCCTGAAACAGTTGGACAATATTGGCAAAATAATACATTGGCCTCAGTAACTGTGTTCTATTATGTAGCTGAGTATAATACCTCAGCACTGTTTATGTTATTGATTGGGCAAGTAATATCTTGTCCACACATTGTGGCTGTTATGTTGCAGACTGGAGCTTTAACAATTGAAAGAAAAAATATTACTTGCTACTCTGTTTTTGTCCAGCAGATGGAAGTCTAAAACCATCTATATTCAGGCTCTCTTATTTATATGCCTAGGGTGGTGTGCATGCATGACTATCACTGATCATCACATGCACTTACTATGTGCTTTTAAATAACTGGTTATGCTATACAAATACAGTATGTGTACCCGTAAGATGCACGTAGGACAAGAAGCGACGTGTGCCGAAACAACAGGTCTGGGAATGCCCTTATACAGTATGGACCTTTCTTTTGAGAGAGAGAGAGGTGCTAGCCCCTCCTATATTCAGCAATAGTGCAGTGGTTTTTTCTTGGTCGTAATACAAACATCAAATACAATTGAAGGGAGAATTTACATCATATGTAGACGAGCAAATCAGCTATTTTTGTCCTACACAAAGATTGGATTTCAATTGACAATGAATGGATGATGTACGACGATAAGAGCGCCCCTCACTTCAAACGGGTTTTGATTTTGATTTTTTTATTGGCGTTTGTGGGCCGGGTAGGGTGTAAAATGTGTGCTAATTAGTAAGGCCAGACGGGGGCCTCAGGCCAGCCCACTTAGGGCCCAGGTAGGGCCGGGCCTTAATTTAGTTTTCTCTGGCTGCCGGGCCGCCTCGATATATGCAGATCTAGGTGTTCATCCAGTCTTCTCCATGTATGGCTATCCAGGGTTTGATGAGGTCAGTGACGTGACGTGCAGTTCATATATGGAGATGGCCATATATGGAGTGTGTCACAAGGTGTGACCGACGGACGCACTGACATGTTTTGCGGGTTTTCATAGTATTCTGCAACCTACGGTCGCAATCATATTGTTTTGCTACTTTTTTTTTGCATCATAATTCTGTAGTCTGCTAGAAGATGAATTCAAGTTTGTAAATGATGACATACAGAGAGAGGCATGTGTTTGTTGATGCACATACAGTATGTTACTTTCTTTTCTTCTTTTTTTTGTTCTCACCTCATACATAGCTTCATCTCTGTAGGAGGGCAGTTTGTCAACAATGAGTTCAATCATCTTCCGAGCATCATTCCCAGCCTGGCTGATAAAGCTACGGAAGCTTCCTCCATGCTCCAATAGCACACGGCCGCCTTCAGTCAAAACCTAGTTAAGAGAATTCAGTACATGACGTGGTCAAATGCTTGTGCTGAAAAGGATGGAACACAAACAAGTGGAATGCATGATATATGTGTCATAGAGCCAATTCTTCTCAAACAAAGTCATCCGGCAGCTCAGACCCAACTGCTAAAGAAGACAAATCGGACAGATCAGACTTGATAATGTGTACCGATTTGTTGTTTGGACATCTGTAGGAGTAATATTACAAAAATAGGGGCAAAGGTTCTGCTCTGGCTTCCAGGCAGAATCCTGCAACGGGCCATGTACCCACAGATATATAACTGGCTATCGGATGTTATAAAACAGAGCACTGTTTCCGCCCAAACGTCAGTTATGCAACTTAACACAGCACGTCGGTGAGCACGCACATAGCATACATGATGACACACACGGCCACATGCGGAACCAACATGGATGAAATGAAGTCACGGGGTGGACAATGGGTCCATTATTTGACGGGCCAGGGTGGGTCTGGTTTGTATTTTGATATAATACGGTTGACGGGTCGGTCTATGGATCTGATTATTGACGGGCGGGGTGGGTCCGGAGTACTTGGAGACCAGTCTCTGACATCAGTACTATTTGACATCAGGGATCTTCTCCGTACATGGGCATAAGGCGGACACAGACAGAAAGATAAGAAAGAGGTCCCTGGATTTTCGTTCTGTTCGGTTTCCGAGATATGCACAAGATACACACAGATACCGTGCATTTATAGATAGATCGATGCACTGTAATACCTGATGTCGCTCCTGAAGCATGGGCATGCAGGGCGTGCTATTGTCTGACCGCAGGACATGTGCCAGCTCCTCGATACTCATCTTAGAGAAGTAGTTTGGATCAGTGATGGGAACACCTGAGGAGTGAGGAGGGTGTTTGAGGACGAGGGGAAGAAAAAGTAGAAAGTATACTATAGGCTAAAATATATTATAACGTTTTAATGGCGATAATTACAGACGATTGACATCATAGAAACCGGCAACATTATATTCTGTAAAGATCTTGCGTTTAGAGTCCAAAACTAATTCCCGTAACAATCACTGTTCCATACGAGACGTAACTGATTAGAGTCATTCATGGTAATTACTGAGCACAGTCACATGCTAAGCTTAAGGCACTTTACCAGCAGTATAGGTATAATTGGCAGGCAGAAATACGGCAATGAGCAAGAGAAATCCATGGGACCAAAAGAGCCATGCAGTGCATCAAGAGGGCATGACAGCCAGTTCAATTCAATAGCCAGTTATTTTCTTTCATGGACAGAAAGGTGGACAAATGTCAGAAAAACCCTCCTAAAACTAAGCGGATGTACTGTAGATACATCAAGGAAACTTTATGCACTAGCAGGGCAAACATATGGGGCTAAAATATGGCAAACATAACAGAAGCGCACAATGCAATATTTTTGACAAAGAGATTTGGTACAGGGGGAAAGAAGAGCGGAAAGTATAGAGCCAATTCAGGTCAAGTTTAGTATAGAGGGTTTAAGTAGTTGCTTTAACGTTTAAAATAACAAAGAAAACATTCTTGTGGCATACTGAGAACTATTTTCAAGCTATATAGTTGATTCTCCATGAGTCGAAGACTGCATTTCAATCTTTGACTGTTCTCACCTTCCTCCATGGCCCTGGTAATGGCAGCACATAGGGTCATGTAGCCTCTGTATGTAGTCCCTTTGTATGTCACCTCACACTGCTGGTCCTCATTCTCTGGCCAGAAGGAAAAGTTCATTGTGTCCGCCACAAACACCCAGTTTGGGGCCTGCAGTGCAGAATAACTAGGATTAATATCAAGAGAGAAAAACAGAAACTCTTGACCAATCTCAAACTTGAGGCTTTGATTGTATTTGAATGGAACAGAATGGATCCCCTGGTTTATAAGTAAGGTGATATTTTTGGAATAAGTTTATACCATTGTTCTTTAGCTATCAATACTCATCACCATCCATCGGCCGCAGGTTTATCTCCCATTGCTTTGGCTAGATCCCCACCTGGAGTCCAGTGTCTCTGCCAAATCTGCCAATAGCTTCTGATGGAGTTGCAACCTCTGCTTACTATCAGCAATCGACAAGATAAATGAAAATGAAACTACCAACAATAGCGGACCTAGTATAGGGCACTGGGGGACCCCGGTCAACTAATTATACAGGGTTTAACTTTAATTGGTTATGAAACTTCTTTATGGACAATGTTGGTGTAATCAAGAAAAAGTAATGTATAGATGTTCAATTACGAGTTACATTTTGCATTTTCTTGTTGTACATGCTGTCCGCAGACTGAGAGACTGTTTTACGATGTCATGCACATGGTGGCATGAGCTGTGAATGTTAAGGCTCACATAAAAAAAGGGGGCGACTTTGTTGGTATTGAATCCTAAATTGTTTTTACGATTGATTTTAAAATTATTGTACTTGTCAATAAACTTTCAATGGTCTGGCACCTTCCTACCTATATACTGTATGACTGCCTGCCTAGATATGTCCCAAACTGCCCCCCTCAGGTCTTCTAGTGCTGACCTGCGTGAATGCTTATAATGGCGACAAGACAGGCAGCATCTGTAGATAGCTTTAAAGGACAGCTCAAGACCCGTTTCTGCACAACTGCTTTTAGTAGATTTTTAATTCTTTGTTGTTATTGATGTCCTCACTGTTTCCCCTTGTTCACTGCCTTTTATTTTAAGCATGAATGGTGCTATACAAATAAAGTTGTATTATTATTAGACTAGTGTTATTCTATTTTAGAAAAGCCTCCTGTGGACAAGTGTTGAACCCATACTAGATACACTGTAAGCAATGCATCTGGTTCGTCCAATCATTGGACGAACCAGTTAAAAAATGTTAATCTGTTCTTGTTTTTCCACATAAAGGACCATCACAAACACAGATAAATGAATGACGTGATAAAAATATGTTTCTTTACTCAAATTAAGGAGAGTGATTCCAGTATGTTTTTGTGCCATCAGAACAGTTTTAAGCATAATTTTACAATGAATGGGATAATATCACAATTATGTGCATCATGCTTATTTTGGCTGGGGTAATTGTGACAAGAAATGTTCATAATTTGTCCCACGCCTGCAGTAGCTGAGGCTCACATTAAAATGAGGATAAGCTGTTTGAGCTGCATGGTCATTTCAGTTTTCAGATCAATTCTATTCATAGTGTAGTCGTACTTCTAGGATGACATTGTTTGTTTATTGGATGTGTCTCAAATTGTATCTTGCCATGAGGTTTACTATACAGTATATGTCCCCACTGTTCTTCACCAACATTTATCCTACAATTACAAATGGTCTGAATATCATCAAATACATGCATTTATAACAAACCCTCAAGTACAATAACAGCACAGCACTATAATAATCCCATTATTTTCACAATATATCCAACTATGTGCAGTACAGCGGCTATCTGTCTCCAAATGGTTGCAGACTGCAGAGTAGGGGTGTATAATCACAATGAAACAATACTTTTGTTTACACCTTTTTCAGTTGGAAAAAACATAATTTCAATATTGTTATTTTTTTATGGGGGTGGAGGTACATTAGCCGCAATTTGCAACACTAGATATTTTTTTATAATGGGATGAATCTAGAGTTGCAATACCCTCCATTGACAGCCCAATGATCTGCTTGACTTGTATTAAACTCACCAGCATTGCAGCTATAGGGCAAGTTTGAATTTCAATCTTTCAATAAAGATAAATCGTTTAATAAAGATCCACTGTAGATATGTTATGAGCTACTTTCTGTCAAGAAATACGGCGCAGCAGGTGATTATTTTTCTAAGTGTTGGAGTTTGGAAGTGTTTGAAGTCATCACTGAACGGCCTGTCAATGTAGGCTACTGCAAGTCTATATTCATCCCGTCATTTAAAAACTCTTGTGCTGCAAATTGCAGCTAGAGGTACTACAGAAGTAGTTCACCGCTCATGTGTGTGCTGTGTGTAGTGGAAATGGATATGGCTCTCTGGGTGACCTGGTCAGAGGTGGGTGGTGGGGCCAGAGGATTGGCCTTCTTCCAGCCACTGGCGGTTAAAGCCTCACTGTGCCGGAGGGAATAGAGCATCTCCGCTAACCTCTGTACTCCCTCCTCCTCCACAAAAACATCCAGACTCCGCTCTGCTACAAACTGGCCAGACTCACGGGGGTAGAGAGGCAGCTCCATGTTGAAGACTGTATTTATTTTTTATTTTTTTAAAAGAAAAGAAAAAAAGAAAATAAATAAAGACACAAATGGACAGGTGTGCAGGCAGGCATGAATATTTCTCCAAACTGGAGTAAGTAGGCTGTGGTTGAGGTTAAAGCAAAGGTCAAGGTCTTGATAAGAAATGCAGATGCATCTCTGTTCCATAGGGTCAAGTTAGCCCTGCAGCTTTGCTTATGGGGGAACAAAATCTCTTTCAGTCTCTCCTTGTGCATTCATCACATCTTAATACCAGACAGAGGGAGAGAGATATTCATAGGGCTAAGGGCTTGGTACAGCCGTCCATTCTGAATCTAACCTACCCATTCCCTCAATGTGAATATCGGTAATGAATAATATGTCTCCCACCAGAGGTAAGAGATAATGGAACACACTGCCTGACGCACAAACTCCAATGACCCTGCTCCTATTTGGTGAATTCAAAGCCATTTTACTATGTTTATTGTGGCGAGTGAGTCACCTTTCACTCCCACACTACAAAGAAAACAAGGTTCAGGTGAACTTGGTGAACTTGTCTTTTTATGGAAAACGCGATGGCAATCATTTCATTACATAAAGCGTATGCTATGCGATGCTAATGGGGTGGAATTTTCATCCCACAACGCAGATTATTGATTGTACCCTTCCGTGGACCTTTCTTGGGGTCCCATGGACGCACTACTGTACTGTAATTTGGTGCTATTTAATTTACTCTGTTTGCATATAGGACTTTGCACTGTTGTTTGCACAACTCTCAGATTTAATTAGAATTGTGTTTATTTCTTTCAGGTACATTTTATACATAAATATAACGATATTATAACCATACAAGATGAAATGGGAGTTAAATGTTGCAATTTCGAAAAATTACAAAATATGACTCGTGGAAGAGGGACTCATAAAATGTCCATGGGACACATTTACAACACCACCACTAGCTGGGTCCCGGGACCCGTTTACAATACATCACTGATATAATATTCCATGAGTTGTTTCACCAATGCTGTATATACACAATACAGTACTTTTTCTTCTTTGCCCTGAACTGTTTTTAACTGCAGTCTTTGGCGCCTGATTTTCCCCGGCGGGATCAATAAAGGTCTTTACCTCATGATTAATGCGTCCGTTTGGACAAACCTACATCAAATGACTCTGGTTTGTTTACTGCCTGTACCATGCATTCAGGTCACTCACAATCACCAGCTACACCTACTGATCCGTCTATTGCAGCAGTTGTCTATATATCATTTCACACACCTGGAAAGTATTAGTTGAATTAAGACGTAGCTACTTTACTCAGAAGCAAAACAGAAGCACTTCACTTACATTACTTGAAGAAACAAGGAAAGTTCACTGACTGCAGCTTCATGTGCTTCCTCTTTCACTTTGACTGGAAATAGTTTTACTGTAGCCGACCAATCCTGGCTTTCTGTTGAGTTTGTCAATGCTAGATAAGCCAATCAAATTACACCCCGCTTTAAGACCGGAAAGCGTGAGCATACGTCACGTCCATGCTTTTACCATGCTAATAATAAAAATCACATAATCAATTTAAATGCTCTTTAGGATTAACGTTATTGATTCTGCATAAACTTGTGACTTGTGAGTAATGTCAGCATGGTTACTGTAAAGGAATAACTGTCATTTGGTCATGGTTGTGTCAGCAACTAAAACTAGTGTCCAGGCATTACCCAATAAGCAACATGTTATTTAAGCAGTAAGCAAACATTTAAAAAGCAATAGCCAGGATGGTAAAAAGTGGCATAATCTTTATTCATCAGTTTACAATTTGACAGTGTGACTGTGAATTCTACAGCATGGAGAGGAAAACAGGTGTAGAACACAGGAAATTGCAGGGGAAAAATTGATCATTTCCACATTAAAGTTCTCCCAGACATTGTCGTAACTAGCTAAACCTTTCCATTTCAAGATTGATCACATAATCACTCAACATCCGTATAAAATAGTCCACCTGCCCTGTGTCTTACATCAGGTGTACAACTGAAAGTAACGATCAGCATATTCTTCCACAGTCAAGTCAAGAGTCCCAAACTCACAATATCTCAACAGAAAACACTTCAAAAGGAGTACAATTTCCAACGGCTCTTAAAAATAATAAAATGCTCCATAAAAAAAAGGGAAAAAAAAGAAGAAAAAAAAAGAGTAGCTTACATTCTGCGCGTTGCACTGAGTGGTGATGGTGCACAACTGTGTGTGAGACACTATTACAGACAACGAGAGAAAGCACACCCATCCTCATACATACACACACACACACTGGACAGGTTTACTGTATTGACACAAACACCGCTAGACCTTATAGAAAACCCATTCAAAAATAATGTATGTTTAATGTAGTCTCCCTTTCAAAATGCTCCAGAGAAGCTTTTTTGAGAGACCAGTAGTTTAAAACAAAAAACAAAACAAAAAACTGTTACAGAGTGTGAGAAATATGAAATGGACTACACTCGTGGTGAAAAATAAAATAAACAAAATGCAGGAAACCTACATTTTCCTTTTACGCACAGGAATGTTGGGCATTGTTATTTATTTTTATTTAAAAAATACAAAAATAAGATTCAAAAAAGAAACCCACAATCCGGGATCATAGTCTGAGGGCGTGGGGTTGGGGGAAGTTGTGTTGGAGAGGAGGGACAGAGGGGGTTGGGGAGAGGGGTTGGGCAATCTGAGTCTGCATCAATCTGTCTCCTGGGGGGGAGGGGGGTCTAGATGAACTGACCAGAGTACTGCTTCACACTGAAATATAAAGAGTACAAAAAAAGAAACTAAATAAAGAACAATAAAATATAATTCAAAAATACATTCAGTACATTAGGTACAGGTGACTTGGAGGGGAGG
>OOFJ01107295.1:0-10228 GCA_900323375.1 Benthosema glaciale
ACACACACACACACACACACCTTTTTTCGGCCAAATAGAACATCAGCTAGGTCAGGGGGTATTAGGGGTGCAGTACTTTTACTACTAAGTTCCGACCAGTCATTGGTTAGACCAGTGACCCCCCATTATCTACCCTAACCTAAACATAACCGCAAGAATATTGTATACTTTTACTGCACTACTACTGAAAAATCTAGCTACTAGTGACTTTGTAGATTATGATTTTTTTCTTTTTAATTACAAAAGGTTCATCCCTATACACATTTCTACAAGCTCACAATGTGACGTGATGCGACGCACTGTGAGCTTGTAGATATGCTATTTTTGATACATTTGAAAACTTGCATAATGAGTACTTTTAGCCAAGTAAATTTTAAATTCCGGACCTTTGCGTGTTGCGTAGCATTTCCACATTGCAGTATTGATACTTTTACTTAACTATAAATTGTGAGTATGTTACCCACCACTGTTCAGGGGTTTAAGTAGTGTGGTATGTCAGCGTCTCTGCGTGCCAACATGAGATTAACTGTAATTAAATTATAGAACTATGATGCCACTTTGCTTGTAACACAAGTCCCTTTAGGTAACACGACAAACCACAGCACACGAGAGGAAGGCTCACCAGAACCCATCCAGCCAAATTAGTTGCTTTTTAAGTAATCTATTCTGGAAACGCAATTTCCTAATAAAATATTTATGTTTTACAAGGACTTTCACAATAACCTGTGTGTTCTGTTGAAAGTTCATGCCAACAGATATGATCTAAAAAAAACACCCAATACGCTTGTGGAATTAAACGTTGGTAGTTCAAACAAAACCCTGCTGAAACCCATGCCTTTGTGCAGTGCAGGGTGCGGGCTGCGACCGTGTGCAGCGTGTAACGGTCTGCGTCTTATCCTTACCTGTAGTGCACGTGTGTGATCGTGGGAGGCCTGTAGCCGAAGATCCAGGTCTGGATGTCCATGGGCTTTGCTTTTGGGTAGGCTATGGTCACATCCACCACCCACTGAAGGCCTTTACACTTGCTACCTGTCATTGGCAGAAAAAAAACAGAAGCAGAGAAAGAGTTGAGTTAAACAATTTCAATTTATGTCAATATAGGTGAACAAAGAAGAAAAATAAATAAATAAATAATAATTAAAAAAAATAATAATAATAATAATAATCAACAAAATATACTGGTCAAACACGGGCCAAGTCAAATAATAAGAAAGAGGCATATGTTTTTAAATAGCTGATCTACCAGCTCGGCTTGTAGATCTGCTATTTTCACAGTATTCATGCATGGAACCGAGTCAAGCTGAATCGAATGACTCAACCCCTACAATTGAATTCCAAGTGCTTGTCAATATGATTATTTTGGGGGGTCACAGGCCTGAGAATCAACTGGACTAGGGAACACATGTGGTGCTGTGTCATTGTGATTGGTGGCACGTGCTGCTGCCCAGTGTAGCTGGCGGTCGTGACAAAATCTGCATCAGCTTTTCACGCCGAACCAGCCACGCTGAAAACCAGACCAGCGTTGGACCAGCATTTGTTCGGAAATTAGTGATAATTTAATCACCCTGCGTTCAATATAGGAAGAATAGCATGGGTTGGACAGGGTGGGGGTGACAGAACGACAGTGAGATAAATAGACGTGATGTAAGCTCTGTGATGTAATGTGTGACTGTGTCAGTATAGTAGAATTTGAGAAATTGTGAGGAAGATTTTCCTGGTCCCTACAAGACAACTTGTTGTTTGCGTTTGTTAGCAACACAAAAGGCACTAACGCACCTGAGCAGCATCCAGTCTAACCAACAGGTGAGGTTTTTATGTCTACGGGCGTGTCCGTATAGATAAGAGCACTGGTTATATATACAGGCAGAGGGTTGGGACAGGTTGCAAGATACATTGGGTCACAGTCAGAGTACTCAGAGAACTTTTCCGTTTTACCTACTAAAAAAAACTACATTTTCTAAATATTGAAAACATAAAAACAATAAAGTTTCACTGGCCTGGAGTAATGGTTCTCAACATTTGGTCTGGGAACCACCAAGTGTGTGTGTGTGTGTGTGTGTGTGTGTGTGTGTGTGTGTGTGTGTGTGTGTGTGTCTAGAGTGCTCTAGACGCTCAGAGCTATGGTCTGGGTGTGGTGCAGACGCCAGTCTAGCCACTGGCATCACTGACTAGGTCCACGGGTGATTAACACACATGAACCTACAGTAGTAAACCCTGTACAGACATCTCTAATCTCTGCAGCGAGGAAGCAAGAATGGTTTCACAACTGATATTTGCATAATAGTGTTGATAAGAAATAATCTAAAAATGAACCGCTTTACAATAGCAGCACCCCGACTACGTTTGACCAGAATGGCCTTAATTAGTATCATCAATAACACCTGTGAAGGAAGTAGAGAAGGGGCCAGGAAGTAGGAAGAGTTATTCTGTGTGCACATACCCTATTGAGGAAGTTCAGGCTAACGGCACAGCAGTTTTTATCATTTAGTTCTGCTTTTCTTTTTTTTGAGCAGTGCAAACGCTCCAATGCACAGCTTTGTGTGTCTGTCGCTCGGTCTGTATGTTTGAGCACAGAATGTCCGTTTGAGCACGGAATGTCCATGACGTCATGGTGACATCATCAGACATCATTGTGATGAAAGGCACACACCGCTCACTTCATTTGATTGCGGTTATAGTTTAGTTATTATTTTGTGAAATATCTTTCAAGATTTGTATACTAAGGGCATTTTCTCTATGAGTTAAACAGTTTTAATCATGTTTTTTGTGTAAAGCCTTGTTTTTATTTGTATTTTTTGTACTTCACTCCAACGCTAGTTGTTAAGTTATTTTGTTACGTGTATTTAACTACGATATCCTAGCTCTCTGCCAGGCCAGGTAATGGGACACCTCTGCGCTGAAAGGCGAAGCCATCGTCTCCTCTCCCCTGCAAAGCGGGCCCGCCCACAGAACCGGGCCCTGTGCCAAAAAGTGTCACCACACAGTCTCCCCGTGCAGTGATACAGTACAACACTGGAACAAATGTTTTAAAACCCCACACCGGCGAAGGAGGGAGGGAGGGAGAGAGGGAGAGGAGCCGTGCCCTTTTAGTAAACACTAACAGAGGGAAGAAAGGAACACACACTGGCAGATGTCTGGCGCGCCATCAGGCGTGCGGGCCAATCACACGGGCAGAAGGTCGCCACCGTATTTCCCTCCCCATCATCCTCCTGAACAGTGGTGGTGGTGGTGGTTCTGATTGGTTGTTATAGGGAGACAAGGGGCTAGCTTGAGCCTGGCATGGCCAGACTAATATCACATTAGCCTGAAACTTTGTTGTGGAAGATGTGTATTCAAGGGTCAGTTACAAACAGATTCAAACGTCACAGCAAAAGAAACGTGTTACTTTAAAAGGTGGGCTCTGATTGGTCACCCACAACTCTTGGGGTGAGCAAAATATTACTCAAACTGAGGAGTGCCAGACCCAATCTCCACAGGGATTTATTTTCCCTGTGGCATATTTGTCTGCTATCCAGGCTACCTTTGGTCAGGCATGAAGGAGCTGCAGTGGTGTGTGCTGTTGCGCAGCTATGACTGTATGTTACTGTCAGCACAGTAACGAAAGTACATTTAGTTGTTGTCAGCCCGTAAACCTTTTATCGCCATACTCTAACATTACACGACACGTGGTCCAGGGACCACCAGTGGTCTTTGGGGGGTAACAGGTGGTCCCCAGCAAGGCATTGATATTAACAAGAAAATGTACTTCGTAATTAGTTGAGCGCACACTGTTTGGGCTTTCACTGTGTCCCCACGGCTGTATACTGTATACCAACTCGCACAGAGACAATAGGCGATAAGGACTAAATCGAATACGGATTTTGGACAAAATATCGATATTGTTACCGTAATATCGTATTGCAATGATAGCGTAAATGATCATTTTATTCTGTAAAAAAAAAAAAAAAAGCAAAAACAGCCAATATACACACAAAGCTCACAAAACATCTCATATCACGATATGGATATAATTGATATTTCCCTGAGTCAGCACGACTTGTACAACTCTGTAGGGTATCAGCCAGGGTCAGAGAGAGAGAGGGAGAGAAAGAGAGAGTCCTGTGCTGTTGATCAACCAGCGACACGCAGGCACACGCAAGTGTGCACCTGCATACATGCATGCATGCATCCATCCATGCACACAGAGAGGACAGCCAGGAACATTGCGGTCTTTCGGTCAATCCCTCCGTTCCTCCTCCCCATTTTCCTCCCCATTTTAATGTTATTATCCAGATTCAAATGATGGAAGGACGGTCACGTCCGTCCATCCGTCCGTCCGTCCTCCAAAAAAGACAGTGTGTCCACCAACACTCCAAAATAAAACAAAAACAAATGTAGGGTTTAAGCTGGGCTCGTTCCTTTGTGCTTACAACAGCAGATTCAGAACGCTAGGAAACCTTGCATGTCCAAAAAGGTTATCTTTCAGGAAATAGTAAAAATAAGCTGGGTTTAATTAGAGCCAATGTACAGTAGTACATTCACGTTCCGACTGTGTTGTGCTCTGCGCCGTCTGCGGGGCAAATTTGTAATAGTTTCATTACCATGCATGCGCAAGGAAATACTTTGTTTTGTTGTCACTTTTGGGTCAATTTATTAATGTATGTATTAAGTAGCCGTGTAATAACCGGGATAATGAATGGCTAGGTGGTCATTGTTGTTAAATAAATGTATTTATCAACAATGACCACCTAGCCATTAATTATCCCTTGCATGCAAAAGATTGAAAATAGAAAAAAAGATGGCACTGTTGGCGTGGTTGGAGTGGTTAAGGCACATGCCATATAGGCTCTGATGCAGCCTGATGGCGAGTTCGATTCCAGAGCTCCACAGACCTTTGCTGTGTGTCACTCCCCAAGCCTCACCCCATTTCTTCCAGTCAATCTACAGTCACTGCGCTATGAAATCAAGTCAGAAAAGTACCTAAGCATTATTTAGACAAGTGTGTTGAGTTCCAATAGATGATCTTCATATAATTGGTCCGACTGAGTCCTCACCAATGCTGATAATATGGTATTTATTTAAATTCTTCTCTACTCTGTGTCGGACGGCTGTAGATAGTTCATAAGCCTACCAATGACAATAGAAACTGTGCAGGCTTTCTATTCCTGGAGAGTTAGCATGCTATGTTCTCACGAATAAAATAAAATAAACTATAATGAGTTAGGCAGGTTTCTGAACTGTCTACAAAACATGTTGTACCATATTATCATCAGCATTAGTGAGGACCAATTATATGAAGATAGGTTGAAAATAGTTGAAGTGAATATCTAATTGTTTTAGTTAATTTCATCCTATTTTGTCGACTATTTTGCCTTCCTTATTGACACCTTCAGATTCAGGCTTGTGTTAGTGCTGAGACGGTAGCACATGGAGCGCTGCGTTAGCAGACCCTGGGGTTTCAGCAGGGCCCCTGGGTCACCCAGCCTGCAATAGTGCTCTTCCTGACACTCTGGTGAGAATTACTACTGAGACAGCGCTCCTCTCCAATGGATTCTGAAGTCGAGCCACAGACATTTCTGTGAAGTGATGCATGCGTGGGTTAAAAAAAAGGGAGGGCTTCCCTTCTGCGGACGTTAGCGACAAACACTTAATGTGTGGTTGCTTCATGTCTCCGCCAGGCCGAAAATACGCTTGAACACCCGGTCGGTCTGTCTGTGTTTGAGTCTGTGAACAGCTAATCTCCGGCACATTCGCCTATTTCAAAGGCTGCAATTTTGGAGCGATGGGGGGTAAAGTGTGAGTGTCAACACACTAGTGATATTATGGAGAGACGATAAATAGCAAAAAAATAGACAAATTTGAACAACATGTCAACATCCCATGCCCCATTCTAAGCTTATGGTGGGGTAGGGGAAACAGCCAATTTTTCACAAAATAACAACTGGACCACTTTTTTGGATATTAATCAACTGCAAATATAGGTAAGAAAGCCTTCTAGCACGGAATTCTCCTTTAAGTGGTCAGACGGGTGGGCTGTGTGCATTTTCAGAGCATGTTTAGAGCAATTGACTGTTCCAGCTTGGATACCTATGGTTACTAAAGAGGTCGCTGTCCAGACATTATGGACTCCATATTTGGACATAATAGTCGATGACCATATAGTCTCCATATATGGGCATGGATGGTTGAGATCTGGTTATGTTCCATATTTCAACATGGATGGATAATCATGACCTCACCACGATGACACAAGCGAGCAAACACAGTGAAGCTGTTTAAATGCAGCCGTGGTTTCAGTAGAAATGTCTGTTCCACTTCTACCTTCGATGCCTATAAGACCTCCTGAAGGGTGCCCAATACGTTGTTCTGAATTCATCTGTGAATGTTATTATTTTGTCATAAGCGCTTCAATCGTTTAATCAATAACTTTTTATAAAACCAGACAGGCACGTTTACCCACGTTCAATCAAACCTGTTCGCCCTGATTTCCAAACTACGAAGATTTCTAAAAATAATAATGAAGACAGAAGCAGCCCTTCAACACCATCAACTGCACATTCAGGACACCAACTGCATGATGGCCGAGGGAGACGGACCCGACTCGGGTAGCACGGCGGACTCCGACTCCAAGCTGGTAGCCGCTCGGATAATGACACCTTCAAATGAAAGTCAGCAACAGACCATAAAATCACTTTGTGACACGCCTCTGCGAAAAGGCGACGAATGGTACCTGATAGATAATCGGTGGTTCAGGAAGTGGGAGGAATATGTGGGAGTTCACCATTACACCGTTTACAATGCCGGAGAGAATAGTCGTCTCTATCCAGAAGATATTGATAACTCTGGGCTGTTTGCAGACCATGAGACCCAAGTCCTGAGAAAGGGCCTTATAGATAAGCAGGACTATGTTCTAGTTCCCACTGAAGCATGGAACAAGCTGGTCAGCTGGTATGGTTTTCGCAAGGGCCAGAGAGCCATTGTCAGGAAGGTAATTGAACAGAGTTTTTTTGTGAAGCAATGTAAAGTAGAGGTCTATTTGTTGGAACTGACATTGTGTGAAATTGACAAGACGGACAAGGTGGTAACGCGTCCTTTCAGTAAAGCCGATACTTTAGGTGCCTTAGAAAAGGAGATGAGGTCGATTTTTGACATTCCAATGGAGAAAGAGACACAGCTCTATATGAAGGAGAAGGTGACTAAAATTCAAACAAAAAAATATGAAAAGAAGACAGCGTTTACCAAAGACAGGATAACGAAGCTGAACAAACCAGACAGTACCATGCTTGATGGCGTTCTATACGAAGGTGTGGTGGTTGATGGCGTTCTATACGAAGGTGTGGTGGTTGTGATTGAACAGAAGGAGGAGGATGGCACCTGGCCCACAGATGGCACAGAACCTCCACAGGACCCTCCCAAATCCAGCGCTGCCACAGAACCTCCACAGGACCATCCCAAATCCAGCACTAGTACCACAGAACCTGCACCGACCTCAACTGCTTTAGCATGCACCAACACCAGCAGCATAGTCTACAATCACACTGAAGGTAATTTGTTCCATTGCTGGTCAGAATCTGAGCCTGGCCTTTGTGGTCTCAACAATCTAGGCAACACATGCTTCATGAACTCTGCCCTCCAGTGCCTGAGCAATGCATGGCCACTCACCCAATACTTCCTGAAGAATCAGCACGAGGCAGAGATAAACCGGGAGAATCCACTGGGGATGAGGGGGGAGATTGCAGAGGCCTATGCCAACCTGGTCAAGAAGATGTGGCTCAAGCCCAGAAGCTGGGTGTCCCCACTTGACTTCAAAAGGCAGGTTGGGCGGTTTGCCCCCCAGTTTTCTGGCTACCAGCAGCAGGACTCCCAGGAGCTATTGGCGTTTCTGCTGGATGGTCTGCATGAAGATCTGAACCGTGTCAAAAAGAAGCCTTACCTAGAAGTGCGAGATGCAGAGGGCCGTCCAGATGAGACTGTGGCTAAAGAAGCCTGGACTGACCATCGCTTGCGCAATGACTCTGTTATAGTGGACCTATTCCACGGCCTTTTCAAGTCTACTTTGGTGTGCCCAGAGTGCTCCATGGTCTCTGTCACGTTTGACCCATTCTGCTACCTCTCACTGCCTCTGCCTATGAGCACGTACCGCACCATGGAGGTATCCCTGGTCCGATCAGACCCTCAGTCCAAACGCACAAAGTACAGGGTGGCAGTCCCCAAGACGGGTACGGTTATGGACCTGTGCAGCGCCTTGTCTCAACTCTGTGGACTGCCTCCAGAGAATATGGTGGTGACTGAAGTTTACCATCACAGGATCGTTAAACGCTTCGAGCGGGATGATGCCCTCGACGGAATCAGACAACTTGACGTCATCGTTGTGTACGAAGTGCAGGAGGAGGACAGTCAGATTACTGTGCGCGTGGAGTTCTACTATGGAGTCTACTACTACCCCCAACCATTTGGCATGCCTTTACTCATTACTGTGCCCAGACAGAACCTCACAGCGGATGTTCTGTACGATAATATCCTAGAAAGGATCGGACGCTACGTAAAGCACTCCCCGAGCCCCTGCATTGAAAGCAGCGCCTCGGCTTCAGCCAACTTCACCGGCTGCAGCTGTGTCAGCCCTACCAACCACTCAGGGACCTACTATGGCCCTCATTGGCCGAGCGAGGACAAGTGTGAGGAATGTTCGGAGTTTACCAAACGCTTGTTCGACGAGAACTGTGCAAGTGAGGATGAGGAGAACATGGACCAGGAGGTGAGCAGACCGGAGCCAGAAAAAAGCCTGTCGAGCAAGACGAAAGAGGACAAGGAGACGACTTCTGACATTGAAGACATAACTGAAGCTAAGCCGTCCTCCACACTGCCCAAGCTCTTCACCCTCTCCACGTTTAACAAACAATACTATGCCGGTAATAGAATCCACCAACTGCCTTTCAATGGAGACGCACTTAAACTGGATCCAGATTCAACTGTGGGTGCCATCTGGACAAAGGAACTGTGCTATGACGACAAGGAAGCAATGGCCTATGACGAAAACGACAGCATGTGCCCACCCAAGACATCCACAGTGACTCTGGGGACGTGCATCAAGCTCTTCACGACCATGGAGACACTGGGAGAACACGATCCATGGTATTGTCCCACGTGTAAGAAACACCAGCAGGCCACAAAAAAGTTTGACCTGTGGTCATTGCCTCGCATCCTGGTGGTTCACCTAAAACGTTTCTCCTACAACCGGTACTGTAGGGACAAGCTGGAAACCATGGTGGACTTCCCCATCAGGGAGCTCGATATGTCTGAGTTTGTGTGCGACCCCAAAGCTGACCCCTGTGTTTACGACCTCATTGCTGTCTCCAACCATACTGGTGGACTGGGAGGAGGCCACTACACAGCCTACGGCAAGAATAACTCGGACGGAAAGTGGCATCGCTTTGACGATAGCAATGTTAGGTCTGCCTCGGGGGATGACATTGTGACTGAGGAAGCCTACGTACTGTTTTACCAGCGCAGAGATGGGGATGATTCCTCCGAGCCCCAGCCCTCCGCCTCTTTTTAGGAGGAGACCTTGAAAAAGGGTCTTCAAAGGACATCTTATACCCCAGATGGTGGGCTGACATTTTTACCTGCTTGCTCGGGGCATAAATTGGACCTCGAGCATCAGGGCAAAATCTGTGGCAGATCCTGTGTCTAGGTGAGAGAGACATGACCTTTCATACAATCTCTACATGTCCCGATGGAAGGTCCGGATGACAGAATAAAATGACCCAATTGTATAAGTGTATATTGTAACTAAGACTAATAATTTATTATGTTGTTAGTTTTAGAATTGAAAAAAAATAATTGAAAAGGGAAATTGTGTTAACTGCAATAAAAAATAAAAAGGTTTTCCCCCCTCTGTCAGAAACAGATCTTGCAACAATTGCAAGATCTACACACAAGCATGCTGTTGTGTAGATTTCTGTTGCATGGCATGCTTCCATTGAGGACATGCTGACTCCTATGGAATCCAAATGACTGAAATGAATCTGTGTGGCGTCTATGTTTTTATTTTATTTTATATTATGATAGTGAAGTGACCATTTATTGAGGACTTTCAAGACCTTTTTAATACCTCAAAAAAAAGAAAGAAAGAAAAAGAGGGAATAAAACCTCACTGCATCAAAAGTTATCAAAAAGATATACTAGAAAAGCTGGTTAAATAAGAAAAGGATTGAGAAACAAACACTGCTTTGTTACCTGACTGGTTGGG
>OOFJ01107298.1:0-10230 GCA_900323375.1 Benthosema glaciale
ACACACACACACACACCCACACACACACACACACACACACACACACACACACACACACACACACACACACACACAGACATGGAGTCTCACCTCGCCTCCTCTCCTGCGGATGATGTACGGTCGGAGGAAGTCCAGCTTCTCCTTCAGCATGGTCTGCTGGAAGGTCTTGATCCTGTCGGGACGCCACAGCAGCCTGCCATACTGAGTCCGCAGGGATCGGGACCGTCTCTCCACGTCAGACACTGCATGAGGACAAAGAGACAATAGACATGTGTTCTATTAAATACCAATTCATTAATCAAGTTAATTGATGCGCATAGCCTCTATTGATAGATGAAACAATGAATAACCGATCAAAAAATGAAATAGACTACCGGTATCTACACTTGATTGATTTAATGAATAGCCTACTTTATTTAGCAGTTTGGGAAAAAAATACAAATAAATAAATGAAAGCACAGGAAATATAGTTAAATTCACGTTTTTTTTAAACCCAAGAAAATGAAAGCCTATGGCTTGTTTCCATTGGGGTCCTTTGTAATCAATTCATCTAAACATTTAATGGCAGACAAATATGAAATACTATGCATCATATAAACGGTGGGGCGTGTGTAGGCTTTGACTTTTTTTTTTATTAATGGGGCCAGTTTCACATGTAAGTGCTCTCTGAGAGTGGTTTTGAACGAGAGAGTAGGGTTTCACACACAGTTCACACTCCTTTATGACTGCTGGTATTTTCCACATTTTTGTGGCATAATAGCAGGAGAACGAATGTAACACCTTGTATTGTATTGAATACCGGTATGTAGGCTATTTGTGTCCCTGGCAGAAAAGTGGGAAATAAAAAAACAACAAAAACTAAATAAACATAATTATATCAATGTCACTATTGTCTTTCGACTAAAATTTCTATTTTAAACATCTGTATCGTCCAATAATTTCCATATCAGTCATCGTTCATAAAATATCTCTATCAGGCTATTATGGTCAGTACTAGAGTTATGAAGGCATTAGCTCTGGTCCATAGCTCCATTGCTTCTATGATTCTGCCTTACTGCAAGGCAGAATCATAGAAGCAGTGGACCAGAGCGATGAAGACATTTAATAGAGCTACATACATGTATGGACCAGAGCTAGACAAGAGACATGGGTATTTAATAACCTTGTTATTACTACAGTATGTCTGGTGGTGAATAACTCGTCTCATCTAATCATTAATAACAGTATCACTATCACTGACATGAAGCATTAAACTAGAGAAAGTGTTATAACAGCAGCCATGCAGCCAGGTTATAATAATTGCCTTAATAACATAACAACAGTAGGTCTTTTATTTAGATGGCATAGCCAAGGCACGTTTTATTTCCACTCACTCACCAGGCTTGCCAATGGACTGGGCGAACTGGGACCACAGCTTGGTCTTCAGGTGCTTGTCATAGTAGGACTCTATGGAGGAGTTGAACAGACAGTCGTGCTGACGCCAGAACTCGATGAGCAGATTGTCCATGGTCGGTCCCCAGTGAGGTCCGCGGATCTGTCCTCGGAAATGTGTCATCATCATCATTATGACATCATTGGGAAATATGTTTTTTTGAAATAAATAAATCAATGTTTTAAATCATCACATCTGTCACTGAAATGACGTGTGGGGAGTAGCCTACTACGGTACAGTAACGCAGCCTGACACCATTTCACCTAAAACCATAATCCTCCTGTCCCTCTCTTCTCTCTTCCCTGAGCAGCGTTGCCAGATTCTGCGAGAGAAATAAGAACAACATGCCTAAAGGCTTTGCAGTCAGTCACCATCATGCAACTCCTTGCAAGACGTTGTATTGCAACTCCTTGCAACATTTAAAAGCAGTGGGTTTCAAGCTTTTTGATGTCAGCCCATTATTTATTCAGCATTTGAGCCACGGACTGGTATACCATTTGATGACATTTTAGACTCTCCAAAATGGTTGTTGTTTATTGGACTGGATGTTCAGTTAGGGTTAGGGTTACAATTAATTCCAGTCCTGTATTGATGTTGGTACCATAAGAGAAAACAGGCAAACGTTGATCAAAATAACAATTTGTTTACATCTAATTGTGACTTCTTGTAAATTAATAAATGCAGATGTTTAACAACAGTTTAACTCGTTTAACTCGTAAATTGATAATTTTACGCTCTCAAGAGTTAAAGATCTATCTATCTGTTTTTTATAGAAGTGTATATATTTGTAGGCCTATGTCTCTATAAATGTTCTGATAAATTGAAACTGGTGGACCCTGTTGTAAACAAGTGTAATGCTTTATTATGGTGTCCACATAAAATAACAGTTTTTGTATTGACTTTCGTTTGAAATGTACCCCATGCATTCTGCATTCGATTCCCCCACCCACCCCCTTTTATTTCTTGCTTTAGGCTATACAGAAGTGAATATTTGTATGTCTCTATGTTTTGATGAAATGGAAATGGTGGACCCTATCCTATTATACAATCTGAAATGGCTCACCAATGTCAACAATTGTGTCAACATGTGTCCACTCACATTCAAGTATTTTTCCCTCGGAGACCGTAAGGGCTATAGTTACAAGACTTGCAGGAGCCAGGAGAGGTTCATAATATTTACTAAAATGAATTGCCTTATAATTTTATCGGTCGGCCTGATGGTGGCGCTATAACAGCCCACTTTACCTTTTGGCTTATAACTCTTGAACCGTAGGTCGTAAAATCAAAATTAGATTCCTTGGGTCATGACGCATCTCCCCATGTAGGCCACTTGTATTGAGTTGTGCTTAAAATGTACTGTAAATCTCGAAACTGTTTTCAATCAATCAATCAATCAATCAATCAATCAATCAATCAATCAATCAATCAATCAATCAATCAACCAATCAATCAATCAATCAATCAATCAATCAATCAATCAATCAATCAATCAATCAGTGAAATACTAAAACACACAAGCCCAAACTCACTTGTAATGACCAGACATGGCAACACTGTCCTTGTGTTCTTCAAGGATTATATATATACTCATGAATGAAGGAGAAGACAAAAGCGTCACGTTACAGTCCGTCAGGCCCTTTAGAGACGGAAGTTACACGGAACAAAATTCAGTCTTATTCATGATACCATAGATATATGTCTATGCATGATACCACCACGGCCACCTACTGAATCTGATTGACGTGTACATTTTTCCACATAATATGAATACAAAATAAAATACATATTTTAAATCAATACACGCAAAAACAAGCACTAGTACTAGTTAGTAGTTAAACTTCCGTGTCCTTTCTTTACCTTTCAGGCGAACGACAGCGCCAGCCTCTTCCAGCTGTTGGGGTCCTTCAGTCTCACAGCGACACACGTGTGTGTGTGCGTAGCTCCGCTCGAGACGAGACTCCAGCAGGTTATCATCATGTCGGACCTTCCCATGAAACTCCTCAAGAAGAAAATCACCAAAAGAAACGAAAAGAACAAAGAACGAAAACTCAACAAGCTGAAACAGCAGCAGGAGGACCAGGATGACGAAGAACACGGTGCGTTTTATCTGTGTTTTTAAAGACTAAACACGAGTATACATACAACATGCTAGGCTAGCTGTCAATGCTAAGTGCTAAAACCTTAGCTAGCATCATGCATGCTCCCAACGTGCAGTGCACGCCACATAGTCAGTCAGTATAACCATATATTATGAATAAAAGATAATACGTATGTCCTGTAATGTGTAAACAAACAAAACACGAAATGACTCAAGTTACGTGCAACATATATGTAGGTACAAAGTACACATCGTTGCTTGCAGGGATTCTTATAAAAACGTACTTGGCTTAAAGGACCACTTCACCACTTTTCAACCTATCTTCATATAATTGGTCCTCACTATTCATGATAAAACAGCAACATTTTTTTCTACTCAGTCGGTGTCTCATAGGAGGGCTGTGGGCAGTTCAGAAACCGTCCTCACTGCGCATCATCGATGGGGAATCCATGCTAATAGAAACTGCAGGCTTTCTTTTCCTGAAAAGTTCCAATACGAAAATGGAAGCCATCGTTCTCATGATAATCAAAAATCTAAAAAATATTGTTTAAAAAAATCATCTGTCTAGCGATGATGCGCATTCCGAACTGCCCACAGCCCTCCTATGAGACACAGACCAAGAGTAGAAAAAAATAGTACATTTTATCATGAACCTTAGTGAGGACCAATTATATGAACATAGGTTGAAAAGCGGTGAAGTGGTCCTTTAAGTTTAATTAATTGTCTAGGTCTTTACACACTGGCTATTTATTTAATCTTAATGCCTCTGTTATCCTGATAATTTGTTTTTGTTGTTGTTTGTTTTGTTTTGTGAAGCACAGTTTGGCCTGGTGCTGTCAGCTGTACAAACAGAATTACCGGCATTATTTTTCTATTACCGTTACAACTTATTATTACAACCTATTAGGTTTAGGTTTGTAACTGTTTTGCACCTTTAGTGCGTCCAACTTGAGCTGCTTAACTGGAAATGATTCTGGTCAGAGCAGCTGCATGCCTACCGTGTTCAATGGTCAAATGGGTGGGCCGTGAACATGGTTGAGTTTTTCCAGAGGGCCTCTCATTTATGACAGAAATTGTAATTGTACAATTTATATATGAATAACTGCCTTTAGTGTTGCCTGTTCGTTTTGTGGTAATGAACGGGGTGTCAACTAAGGCAGACAGTGACTCTTGTGGTATTCAATGAAAGGATTCATCAGTGATTCCTGTCAGGAATTATTACAAGGACACACAGGCTTTGGAGCTCCAGTGAGATTGACTTGGTGTTTTCTCTGGCCTGTAAACAAACCATGAATCATATTTGAGCTGCCTGCAACCATGAATATTTTGTTAATCAGTAGGCTATGTATTACTTTTTCCATTAATCGGGCAATTGAGAAGCACCAATCCATTTTACCATGTTATGTTTTTATTTATATATCAACAAGTTGCTGTAAAAATGTATATTCATTTTGTAATTGACAAACAAGCTTACATGTTTCAGCTATGAAATAACGTAGTAGGAGAAAGCTACTTTTCTCTTTTATTGCCCAAAATTAATATATTTTTTAATTAAAATGTAATATCAATATCTACCTGTCTAAATACTTCCTTAATGTCAACGAAGTCCACTCCCACAACACCAGAGGGAGTGCAATAAACCACGTGCAACCCGGATTCGGCACAAACGGGCTAAATTAATTTTACTCCTATGCCACCAAAATGTGGAACGCCCTACCAACAGTTAATAAAGACATGCGACTCCTTCAAAACCGCTCTCAAAGGGCACCTACGGTTGGCTGCAATTCGAAACTGGCCTCCGTAAAATATGATTACCTCCACTGTTTGCTTTTGGCTATACAGAAGTGAATATTTGTACTTTATTTGTGTCTCTAAATGTCTTGATGAAATGAACATTGTAGGCCCTTTTGTAAACAAGTAGAAATGCTTATGGTGTCGTCCCATTCACAGTTATCAGTCTTGTATTGAGTTGTACTTGAAATGTACTGTAAATCTACGACAAAAAATTCAATCAATCAATCAAAATATATATTTAACAATGTATTAGTTTGTTTAACTGTCGCAGTCCTAACTTCAACTTTGTAATGTTTGTGTTCCAGAAGAGTCCAGTGTACCGTCGGAGGAGTGCTGTGAGGAGACCGTGCAGGAGGCAGAGAAGATCAGTGACGTTGCAGAAGAAGAAGATGCTGTGGCAGAGGAAGACTCCGTGAAGAAGAAGAAAAAGAAGAAGAAGAGGAAGCTCGGGGACGTTGCTGAAACAGCAGGTACACATGGTGACACAAACGAAGATGTCCCCAACTCCACATACCAGTATTAGGGTGACCAGATCCAAACTGTTCGTCTTGTTTGAGGGACAGGAGTATTGCATGTGTGGGACAAGTGGCGAAACAGGACTAAACAGGGTTAGCAAATCAAAACGTGTCGCTGTGCGAAGCGTTTTGAGCTTGTAGATCGGCTATTTTTGATACGACAATACAATGTGGAAGTGAGTGTGGAAATATAGTGGCACCACTGCTTTAGCCTGTAGGGGAATATTTCTCATGTTATTTTTAACCGTCTTAAAAACATCTAGCAGGAAAAGTGACAATAAGAGAGCTTTACAACAGAAAGCCAACTATTAGGGCATTTGAATACTGATGCCTGCCTGCCTCAGACCTAGCTAGGCTAAACTAAAGGGTTCAAGTTAAAACTAGGTAAAAGAAATATTAAGAAAATGCTTTTTTAAAAGGTATGTTTTTAGTCTATTTTTAAAAGCACGTGTACTGTTTATATTATTGTTATTTTACTAAGTTATTCGCAGATGTTTTTGATACTGGTTTCGGATCGGTACTTTGTATCAGCTGAGTTGCACGTTGCGTGTATCGGATCGGGGAATGGTATTGGGCCATCTCTAGACAGAAATAGTAATTGTACAAATGATTATGCATAAATGCCTTTAGTGTTGCCTGTTCGTTTTGTGGTAATGAACGGGGTGTCAACTAAGGCATACATTGACTCTTGTGGTATTCAATGAAAGGATTCATCAGTGAATCCTGTCAGGAATTATTACAAGGACACACCGGCTTTGGAGCTCCAGTGAGATTGACTTGATCTTTTCTCTGTAAAAAATAATAATAATCATAAATCATATTTAGGGCTGCAAGCCTGCAACTATTGATTACTAAGTCGTCGGATCATTGGGCCGCAAACTCTTTTTTTCGAGCTTTTCAAGTGGGCCCTTACTCCAGAAAAGGTTGAGAACGGCTGCTGGTTTTCAGATATGAAAAAATCACGCTCGTTTGAAGTGAGGGGTGCTCTTATCATCACACATCACATTCCCTGCTCAGCCCAATCATCACAAATGTCATTCCGGCCAATCACTGTTGCTGTCTTCACTTTTCTGCTCTCACTTCTATCTTCAATATGTGCTTTGTTCGGCCAATCAAATCATTGCTGGGGGGCGATCAGCCAATCACAAACCAATGTTTTTGTTCTCACAAACCCGAAAAGCTTGGCATAGGAGAGGCTAGCGCCCTTCAAGGTGTGTGCTGTCCACATGACGTGACGTCATGTGGCAGCCACTGTGGGCGCCCCTCACTTCACACAAGTGTGTTCGTTGAACGAACACAAAACTAATATTCTCTTGTATATAAGATGTATCAATACGAAATCTTGTGGGTTGTTTAATTTTGTCTAGGAGGAAAAAAGCTAAAAACAGACGCGACGGAGGAAGAGGAGGAGCAGGGAGAACAGACCGACACCACCACAGCTGAGGATGATGGTGACGGCGATAAAGAGGAGGAGGAGGAAGGTGACGATGAAGATGCAGACGTAGCTGAACTACCAAGTGGTTTGACGGGTAACAAACTGTTAATCATTGAATCATTACACGATAAGTTGCTTTCCTGTGTTTTGGCCAAAAATGGCAGATCTACAAGCTTACAGCGCAGAGCCTGTAGTGACTATTATTATCAGATTTATGTGGAGGGGGTCCTAGTATAGAGCCCTAGGGGACTCCGGACCAACTAAGAATATATGGTTTGTTCCGTGTTTAGCACATCAATTATTATATGGACCTGTGTTTTGATCAAACGAATCAGTTAGACATGTTTTTCCCCATATTTTGTCAAAATGGTGCTAAATCGATTTGAGAAACTTGGATTTGATAATTTTTTTATAAAGAATAGAAAATTCTTACTTGCGACTGGCTGCGAGCTTGAAGATCTACTATTTTGATCATTTCTGAAGACTTTTGCCCGTAGGTTGAAAGTGTTTAAGAATAGGCAAACATTAGCTGCATAATTAATTGGCCAATGCCAACCTCAACAAAAAAGTCAAATGGCTGGCGCAAACATCGGTAATGTATTTGACTAGCTCTACATATTTTATTTAGCAGTACTACTGTGTGTAAATATAGACATGGCACTCTATAGTATGTACTCATACTGTAGCATGACTGTACAGACATTCTACTGTTAGACGATATTAGGTTCTTGGCTTACTTATGATTCATGATGACTGTTTATGTACTTGATGTATTACCTACCATGTGGTGTTCTTTCTTACTGTAAATCGCTCTGGATTAAGAGCGTCTGCTAAATGCCTACATTGTAATTGTACATTTTATGAAATGCCTTCAAGTGTTGCCTGTTCGTTTTGTGGTAATGAACAGGGTGTCAACTGAGGCAGACAGAGACTCTTGTGGTATTCAATGAAAGGACTCAGAATCAGTGATTCCTGTCAGGAATTATTGCAAGGACAACAGCTTTTATTTATCACCAGTAAGCCAGTCGGGAACGACAGCGATTAACATGGGGCTTAAGTGGTGCATGATCATGTTTTGCAGGCGTTGACACCAAGAGTTGCCCACCTGCCCCTGGTAGGTAAATAACAACTTTCAGGCAGGTGGAGTTTGCTTTCAGGTTGCCTGACTGGGCAAGTGCTCGTTTGAGAGGAGACGCAACAGTCTATAAACACAACACAAGATACTCTAAACACCTGAACGTGGCCAGTAAGCTCTGTCTTCTGGTCTGTGGAATGTGAAATAATTGCACTGTTGACCTAAAATGTGCAATTAAATTAATTGTAGAGCCCCAGAAAGTAAGTTGTTCAAATTTGACCTATACTTTTATAATGGAGGACTTACTTTTGGGGTACGTTCCCTTTGGGAAAGTAGAACATGACCTGTACTCAGACTGAGACCATAGTGAGACCATAGTGTCAACCCCTGGTTTGGGTTTTTGTGAGTGCCACTTGATTTCCAGCTATGAGTTCACAGGTTATTCATTCATTTCAGGGGCTTTTGAGGACACGTCGTTTGCGTCCCTGGAGAGCCTGGTGAGTGAGAGCACACTGAAGGGAGTGAAGGACATGGGCTTCGAACACATGACAGAGATCCAGCACAAAACCATACGCCCTCTGCTGGAGGGAAGGTACGTTGACAGCACATTCTCTCCCGGTTGGGTTGTGGTTCTATGTGAATGTATGTGGGGTATGAGTTGTGTTGTGGGTAGATGGACACACACACACACTGATTTTGAAACTTTTCAGGTTTTTATGTGAATGTGGGCTATGAGTTGGGTTCGTGGTACATGTGCATACACACACACACACACACCGATTTTGAAACTGTTTCGGATCGGTACTTTGTATCAGCTGAGTTGCGTGTATCGGATCGGGGAATGGTATCGGGACATCTCTAAACAGAAATAGTAATTGTACAAATAATAATTATTTATTTATTATAAATAAATGCCTTTAGTGTTGCCTGTTCGTTTTGTGGTAATGAACGGGGTGTCAACTAAGGCATACATTGACTCTTGTGGTATTCAATGAAAGGATTCGTCAGTGATTCCAGTCTAGAATTATTACAAGGACACACTGACTTTGGAGCTCCAGTGAGATTGACTTAATCTTTTCTCTGTAAAAAATAATAATTATCATAAATCATATTTTGAAAACAGTTTTGGGTTTCTTTTGTGAACGTGGGGTATGAGGTGGGTTGTGGGTTGATGTGAATGTGGATTATGAACTATGAAGGTGCCTAGTTAGAAAAAACTAACTAGGTCATGTAATGTTGCTGGACCGAAACACTCGACTCTAGTAATTTCTCCTGGTGGGTAGCCATCACAAACTTAACATACCCATATAGATTATTATAGACCACTTTAAACTATATATCCAGGCTTGAAAATCTCATAAATGACACTTTGACCGTTCCTGTTGTCACTTCAACCACAACCATATTGTGTTTCCATTGTCTTGTCTGTATTTGTCTGTCTGCAGGGACGTCTTGGCAGCTGCAAAGACGGGCAGTGGTAAAACATTGGCCTTCCTGATCCCCTCCATAGAACTCATCTATAAACTCAAGTTCATGCCCCGGAATGGTACGTATTTCACTTTAGCATTATTATAGAAGAAGCCTATAGCAGATCTTGTGAGCTTGGAGATCAGGTGTGTGTGTGTGTGTGTGTGTGTGTGTGTGTGTGTGTGTGTGTGTGTGTGTGTGTGTGTGTGTGTGTGTGTGTGTGGTGTGTGTGTGTGTGTGTGTAAGTGTGTGCGCGTCAAGGGAGGGCTCAAAAGAAAAAAAAAATTTTAAGAACCACAGACTGAGAAGTCACCTGAGCGGAGTTTGCCACGGTGTTGATCTCGTCGACTAAAACTATGATGAAAAATGTTCGGCTACCTTTATTCACTGAGGAAAACAAAATCTAAGCAATTT
>OOFJ01107310.1:0-10000 GCA_900323375.1 Benthosema glaciale
CCGTGTGCAGAAACAGGAAACAGACACCATTCGTTGACCTGGTTACCATCATGTCATTGTGTTACCTGTTATTTTGTTTGTACAGTTATATTGCATTGCATCGTTTATTTGTTTGTGTGACATGTGGATTTCATTAATATGGACATTTAAAAGGAAGACAGCGTGACTGTCAAAAAGAACATTTCATATAAATCCATGGTGTTTATAAAACATTGTGTTAAAAGGTGTTTTGTTTGTGTGGTTTCATTGACAGTTTTTCACAGTGGGGTAAATAAAGAGCCCTTATGAACATCAATTGGAACGTTGTCTATTCTGCATCAAGATTGTTTATGAGCAGTTACACAACGCACGTGTCATTTATTTGTTGTGGCACTTACATTTTTAGGTTGCGGTTTCCCATGCGGACGTGCCGAGGGGTTGCACACACCAACCAAGTCAGGGTCGAAATTGACTCGCTCTTGAGGGCTTTATAAGCCCCTTCCACTCGAGGCTGTTTGGTTTCGGACGACACTTAATATGGCGCAGCCTCGCGTGAACGCGCATACCGAGTGCAAGGGTGTAGGGCAAGTGTTGAGGGAGCGGTTTCGTAAAGGGGGTTAGAGCAGATTGCAGCAGAGGATACTCTTCCTGGTCTGACAACAACATCCTGTCTAGACAGGAAATGAGGTGAGTACAGTTTCTGTTGTTTTGGAGCCTCCTGCTGGCAGTTGATGGTTAAAGTCTCTATTCAGTCCAGAACACATAAAGTTAGCCAAAGTTAAAAGTTGGCACTCATGCAGTCAGTGTGAGGAGTCCCCTCTGAATGGGACGGACAAACTTAAGAACAATAGCCAACCGTTTGTCTTCACACCCCTTAGTGGTGCAGCGACACAGCAGGATAATGAAGATGGTGAGAGACTGGACATTTTTTTCCCACACCCTTTTCTTTCCGATGTGTGACTGTGATAATGAGATTTCTGGGTCCTGTGTCATCCCTGGTCCCCACCAGCATGCGCCTGTCAGAGGTTTGGAACTGGAAGAACTCGTAATGACATTCAGCAGCAGGCCTACTATGGAGGCTGGAGCAGCAATTAGAACATCTAACAGTCACCAGAGCAAGCATGGACGTAAAAAAGGGAAACCTTTGGCGTGTGGAGCCATGACAAGAGCACACTGAACAGCGACAATTCCACCACTTGATGTGATTCACTGTGAACATAATGAGGTTTAACCACATCCAAATAATCAGACTATCCAAAATATCACTCCCCTTATTGTCTCAGTAGCACGGCTCATGTAATGCACACATTGTGATACGATAATGGAACATCAGACTATTGGCTGAAGAGTGATAATTATGGCAATCACTAGTCCCAGGCGTGTAAGTGGATCTCCAAAACCACAGATTCAGAGCGAACAGAAGCAACTCACACTCTTGTGATAGGAAGTGTCAGCTGGAGGGCAAAAAAGGGAAAGAAATATGCCTAAACGGTCATTGTGTCAAAATATCCATGGTGTATTCCGAGTGCATCTTTTGCCTGTTTCTTTATTATAATATATAATATGAATACATATGAATACATTTTATTGGAATCAGTTGGCCCAGTGCACTTTCACCAGGATACATCTTTTGCTCCTCTTTTTTTTCTCTCCACTTTTACACCTGTCTCTCTGACACAATTAATTTAGCAGCAATAAGCATCCATCACATTTTCCGAAATATGCCATAAATCCTCTAGACAAACAGTAATGGCTCTGCATGCCCTCGCTGTCAGATCTGCTTTGGATTAGGCCACGCCAATGTGTTATTACCCACGATGCCCCGTGGCAGCCAGTCTCCCCTGTCTAAATAATATTGCCCACCAAGGTAGAAAACCAACACTGTCATGTGGGGAATTAAGGCCGCTCAGAAACACTCTTATTTTCAGGGATCTTTTTTTTATCCTGTCACGGTCAATTTGTGGAGACAGATTTTCCTCGCTGGCTTTTTAGTCAGATGTGCTTTTCGATAAGTGACAATGCTAGTCAGAGCAAATCTCGTCCGACCCACTTAACATATTGGAGTGCAAAAATCCCTGATGCGAGATTTGCATGGCACGTACAGGTCCGTCTGTGGCGTGAGTAATGCACTCCATTACAGCTGTCTAATTTAGACGTACCCAGCTGAGCATGGGAAGTGATGGTCCAAATACTGAACCTGTCTCGTCCTCCCAATGCATGTGCCATGGCTTGTTATCACAATTGTACCTTTACCCCTACTATATGTTGCGCACATTTGCATAAACATATGGGTTACATTTCTGTGCCACGCAGGTGGGTGATTTGATTAAGTATAGGGCGCTCCGGGCCTGTTCCACTGTGATTTTACGCTGTTAACCAGGCCTGCTCCTTACCCTCCGTGTTACAAAAGGGACCTGCCTTCAAATGTTGGAACAAATTAGAACTAATGGAAATATTCCCTTGCAACAGAAAGCCCCATAAGTCCCCGCCGCCACCACCACCTGTATCTGTCTATTCGTGTACCTGTTTGTGCACACGCAAGGGTCAGTCTCAAAACATGAGGTCAATTGCAGCATAATTCACATCTTTTGCATAATTAATGACACATCCTAAAATTCTCAAAGGTCAACAGCCCCGGAGACAAACAGCTCATTTCCATCCAGACACAGAACCCCAAGTCACTTCTGCAGTCGGTTTGTGTCCCCAGCGCTGATTGTGGGTAATACCTGCAGTGAGGGGTTGATGGCTGCAATAATACTCTGGGAGGGACAGCCCCATTTCTCCATCCCATGCCTCAATCTTTCTATTAGCACATTTCCCCATACCCATGCACAGTACGCTTATACATGTCCACACACTGTGCACTGTCCAACCATAGTCAAATATAACTGCCATTTTACATTATTGGCAATAATAACCAGGGTTCGATTTGTAATTAATTTGTAAGTTATGGGAGTTAAAGGGATAGTTCGGATTTTTTTTTACTTAAGTTGTATGAAATACTAAACTGCCATTAATATAGTGGTTGCAACTGTATTAATTGATTGCCCGAGTCCTGTGGTGGGAGTTCTGCTGTGGTTTTGGTGAAATATTAAGTAGTTCCGGTCATTTTGTGGGGGGTCTCTGGGGCCACGCAGTAAAAATAAATGGACACAAAACTAACGTTGTTTGTCTCGTTGACCTATTTCTAAAATATTAGAGCGGTGTTCATTCATTTTTTCCCCCTTAATCACACAGAACTATGCTTTTTATGTCCATATCACTATGCCCAAAAAGTAGTCCCATGTGAAAGAGGGGTCAAAATTGAACGAACACCGCTCTAATATTTTAGAAATAGGTCAACAATACAAATTACGTTAGTTTTGTGTATTCATTTATTTTTACTGCGTGGCCCCAGCGCCCCCCCAAAATGACTGGAACTACTTAATATTAACCAAAACCAGAGCAGAACTCCCACCACGGGACTCAGGCAATCAATTAAAGGAGCATTCAGTGATTTGGGTGATTTGGACAACCAGCCGGTCCACCCTGGTAACAAGATATGCACATGCACACGCTCTACAGTGGGGTGACACACAATGGGCCAACAGCACATGCACCAAGGCCCTCCCCGCTCAATCCTGATTGGAGCCTAGGAAGGCGTCCTTTATCCTTATTGGATGAAGGCTTTGTCTCCCAAAGCCCAAACTGAAACTAGGGTTTTTTGACCCCTGCGGTTCACTGGGGACAGGGAGGAACTAATTATATGGCCAGCACACTCTATAGTAGGGAGGATTATCACAAACAAATACAAAAATAAGTGATATTTGAATTAAGTGAAATCACTGAATGCTCCTTTAATACAGTTGCAACCACTATATTAATCATTTTCATTTCATACAATTAAGTTAAAAAAAATCTGAACTATCCCTTTAAAAGTGTCTCCCCTTTTGTATTACATTTTTAAATTGTGATATGACATACTGTACAATCTTCCAAATGGAAAGACACTCAGAAGCAGGGATAAAATATATATACACTCCAGCCATTGAAACTGAATGATGAGAAGGGAGGCAGGGGTATCATACTGTAATATAAAGCAGCAGGGGCATGCATGGATACAATCAAACCTTGATAACAACCACAACACATACTCACCAATTACAATAGCCATCCTTCCATATCTTTGCATTTGGTATCACAGAGAATCAAAATTAATAAGAATGAATTTCAGTTCTGCTGAGGGATAAACAAAAGCAGAAAGGACGTGGGAAAAGTAGTCAGAAATGGCGCCTTGAACAAATTAAAAGTTCTCAATGGTGGTGGCGTGGCGGAAAGTGATGATAGGTCTTGATAGCATCTGCTTAGGTCTCTTCCTTTCACCTCTTGAGTCTCCCTATCAGCAATTTGTCAGAGATGCGAGGCCCAGACTTGCACCATTGAATAGCACAATCAGCCATCTGGCCCCATATGATTTTCCTCAGGGACTGCTTTCTCTGTCATCACACAGTAATGAAAATGGGCAGAGAGAATGGCCATGCATAGAAGGAAAAAATAAAAACATTGCTGGCCATTGAATATACAGGGTAATTGCTAGAAACTCCTTTGAGTGATAGCATGACACAGGAGGACACACTTAAGCCGAGTTATGTGATGCCGTGGGCGTTGCACATCGATAATAGACCATCTACTATCTACAAGTTTGTCGACCAGGTATATTTTTTCAGCGTGCAACACTGATGCTTAACTAAGTATAAATCAGGCATTACAGATGGGTGAAGGTCAGCAGAAGACCGGCTTACAGTAATTTCCAACCAAAATACAAAACCAATGTCTTGACAACATGTTTAATTCCTTGGATGGAAGAACATGTCCTTGTAGTGTGTCACATCATTTCCATCACGTCAACAACGTTCTCTTCAAAGGAACAGTTTACAATTTAAGGAAAATAGAAAGTAAATTTTTTTGCTTGACAATTGCTCATGAGACAAAGTGCTTTCTTCCCCTGCGTGTAGAATCCTAACGCTCACCTCTGGATATGTGCCATCAAAACAACAAGGCTTGAAATTGAAAATTGGTATCCATCATCTAATAGCATCCACAGAGTCGGTCTTAAGTGATGCCTGAAAGCCTTGGCCCGGTGCCCAATGTGTTCTTATGGTTTTAGGGGTCTGCGGCGTTTGCTTGGGGAGGAAAGAGACTGCACATATTGAAAGCTTTTCTTGTTCCTTATATCGGCACCTGTGGTGATTGTAACTGGTGGAGTAAGTGAACAAGTAAATTGAAAAGTCATGTATCTCTGCCACTTTATGCCCCCAAGGCGGCACGAGCTGTTTGGTTTGTTCATTTCTCAAGATTTGCTTTTTCATCACAACACCTTCGATTCCCATGATGGTTCCCTTACAGATAAAGTGTGGGGTATTTGTCTGACTATTCAGTTTAAACTTTGTGCTTACAGCTATACTCCAGAGATCAAACAAAGTCGGTTATTTAAATAATGTACTGTTTCGTAGACCAAATCTGACAGAATTTGACCCAGAGCATAGCGGAGTGTCTGTATATACAAACAAACATTCTCTGTCAACGAATTCCATCTAACTTACAAATATTACACAAGCGAAAGTAGATTAACCAAAGCCCTCTTATATATCTGTCTGGAGCTAATCTACAAACAGCAAACCACGCCACTAGACGGTGGTGTGCCTAAGTATAGGCCACAGAAGTACATCCACGCACGCACGCACAATTTGTAACTTATTACCACACAAGTTTCATGCTAAATATCTAACTTTATACTGTTAGATATTAGATAACTGTATTAGATAACTGTTATAATGGAAGTCAAAGGAGGTGTGCATTGCTCTGGAACCCAAATTGCAGTCAGAGTCAGATGTTTTGGATGAGTGATATGATATCACAGCCTTCACAGGCTATCAAAGGGAGTTGCAAGCCCCATTCTTTTTGTTATGTTATGATTATTAGATTGAGACCAGGCTGGTCTCAATCAGATGAAGTCGAAGATCCCCATTGGAGCCAATTCAGATCTCTATTTGAGCCTTCAATGCGGATCACATAATCGAGCCACATAATTTCCCAGGTCGCCTAATAACACGCCGAAAATAGGGAGGCCATGGTTACCTGTTTATTAAATGCGGAACACACGTCAATAGAAATAAAAAAAACATGTACCAGAATGTTGAAGCTTTGACTAGAGGACATTCATCACCTCGGTGCTTTGCTTGGCAAACCTCCGCCAGGCTATAGACATTGTCTTAAATAATGCAGCCACCAGCATGAGTTGGCCCTGTGATTCCATATGAATTTTTAAAGTTCAATAAATGTTTCTTGTCCACCGGCCATAGCTAATGGCCCCCATTACTATTTTATGCCGAGATATTTTGTACAGTGTTAAAAATCTGTTCAGTATTATACAGCATTTGCTCCGCTGTTCTCTTTAGCATCAGAGTTGAATCCCTTGGATGTAAAGGACTTTTATGGTTATTCCTGAAATTCATCGGTAGGTTTGAGGTGTAAACCACATTAACCCTGCAATTGCATGGAATGCCTATTTTGTGATTGGTGAAAATCTTCACACACTTGCACAAATCTCTCCGGAAAAAAGAGGGAAAAAAAGAAAAGAAAAAGAGACGACATTTCAAAAAATTTCACAGAATTTCAAAACAAATAAATCAAACACATGCATGCACGCATGCATGCATGCATGCGTGGCAGAGGGCGAGAATATATAAGACTTAGCCTTTAGGCTTGATTTATACTTAGTTATGCGCTGCTGGTGTTGTTTTTCAGATTCCTTTCGTAGATATAAGCTGTTGGCTGTGCAGTACGTGTGCATGCCGACATTCGGCGTATCTTGTATCGCCATGATTGATCTTCTTCGTGTTTGGTTTATAAATCAATGCCCCATTCTATATTAGTCATATGACAGTGTTGCACAAACATACTCTAGCCAAATCAACCACAACCACAACCGCACGCACGCGCACACACACCCGCACGCACGCACACACACACACACACACATTTCTCATGGTCGGTTGCTCCGGCTGGTGGAAGCGTATAGCCTAAGGCACGTCTTCCCGGTGACTAATGGTGGCATCCAGAGATGAAGAGAAACAACTTTCACAATTAATAAAAGGCATAAGGGCAGGCGCTTAACGCCGGGAGCCATGCCGCGGCCCTGCGACAGCACAACAAGCGTGCATAATCTGTTCAATTATCTAAAATATCTGAGGAGCAGTGGCGTCCGTACCCCTGAGGCAACCCTCAGCCTGCAGCACCATGATGGGCCCTGGCATTCTAACCAACGAGCAGAACCAGCATGTGTGAGCGTGCATGAGCTGTGTGTCTGTCTGTGTGTGTCTGTGTGTGTGTGTGTGTGTGTGTGTGTGTGTGTGTGTGTGTGTGTGTGTGTGTGTGTGTGTGTGTGTGTGTGTGTGTGTGTGTGTGTGTGTGTGTGTGTGTGTGCACAGGAACTACTCATAGAAGTGTGTGTGCTTTAGTTCATCAAGAATAATGGCACGCTTGAGAAGCGTTTTGTTATCTTTGCGAGAACACCGAATAAATCTGGGAGAGATGCTAATTATTTTTATTTAATGAAAGGGATCAAAAGCTCCAATCCAAATTGAGTCCAATCGTTGAATTGTGACTGAATCATTGCAAGAGCATCTACATTCTGCCAGAAGCACATTTCCTAGTTATTAAAATTTCATTGAACATTGTGTACTGATGTATCCCCTTGTATAATCCAGGCAAGCTAGCGTTTCACGTGAAAGTAATTGTAAGAAGATTTTTTTCTTCACAGAGCATTGCTATGTGGTCTCCAGAAGAACAACAACTAAAAGTCCCAAGAAATCCCACTTGAGGAAATATGTTTAATTGCATTAATCCAAAATGGCCGCCAATTGGGATTAGGCCAATCTTGGAATATATTCACAGTCGGTAGTGCTATCGCCTCACAGCTAGCCTCGATAGCCTTCGATTCCCGCTGGGGACACTGTGGGCGTGTTCATCAGTGCCCATACATGAAGTGGGGTTGGCGAAAGGACCTTTCTGTGTGGAGTTTGCATGTTCTACCTGTGTCCCCTAGGGTAGGTAGTGGTACCCTCACAAAAAACATGCAGTAATCCTGGTCTCTACCCCCCACTGGGCAGCCGGGGCACCTGATGGAGGGGAAAGGAACTGATCGGAATAACGTGTTCCTTCCACATGCTAAGTGCAGCTGGGGAAATTCCCCCTTTCATCAGGTCTATTTAAAAACTAGAAAAGCAGTATGCTGTTCCATTTTCCATTTACCAAAGCATGCTGTATGTAGCCTAATTTAATAATGCTGCATTGAATTCACACTGTCTCTGTTTTCAAGTCCTGACTCATGCTGCGTTGGCTGTGGGGAAGCATTCTGCAGTAAATGTACTTGGTGATTTGCCATTTCCTCCCAATTTCATTTGTTAAAAAAATGGTCTAAACCTCAGATCAAATGTCTGGCTACGGTGTGTAGTACTAGCCTTCAAATTGACCTTGAAAGTTCCTTCGAGACGTTGCAAAAGGCTCATCTTAAATGTACAGTATTGTTATATATTGTATAGGTTTCTGGAGGTATTGCATTGTCATGGATTTATCATTGGCTATTGTATAATTTGACATATAGCTTTGAAGTGTAATTATGTTTCTGCCACTTGGCGAGTTCCCACTTGAAAAAGAGACATAGTCTCAATGTGTTTTACTGGTTAAATAAAGGTTAAAAAAAATACATACGCTATATATAAAAAAAGATTGTTGCATCACAACCGTTGCTTTGGCAAATTGCTCGCCAACCGTTATTTCTACTGTACTGTATATTGAACGCCCTTTGGTAATATTTTTAAATGTTTTCCATAGCAGTATTGTTTAGCGGCAGCAGGACCAGTCGACGCAGGTTCGTTTAAGAATTATCATTATGCGTTTCATTCAAATTCAACCCATTACCATTCAATATATATTCTATCCCTCATTCCATCTCGTTAATGAAGTGCAAACCCCAGGAGACTGCAGGGGTGAGGGTAATGCTATGAAATAATATGTGAAAACTCCTTATCAACAGTTCAGGTCCCATAATCGCTTCCTGCTCTCCCCTCTACTTGTCATCCATTGACCCCCACCCATAGAAATTGCTGTATAATATTAATATTCTTTATGTTCTTTATTTATATTCTGTGGAGGGCCGATGTTCATAATGCAGAGAGGTATCTGCCGAAGATTACATCTCGGCATCAGGCAGGGTGTGCGTAGGGCGGCAGGGAGGCAACGAGTCAAAACTATCAAATCAGGACACTGAAATATGGTCTGAAAGTCTGCAGAGCAACCGTGGTGGGGGGGAGACACACGGAGAGAGAGAATGAGAGAGAGAAGAGAGAGTTTCCAAGGAATCTTAAAACTTAACCACAGAGAAATTAAAAGTCAAAGAAAAGAAAATACAAGTCAAAAGTTCTTTGCCAACTCTTTCTTTTGTGGTCAAGGGTTTTTGGATGATCAGGGGGCGAATGTTTTATTCAGGAGAACTTCGCTCAAGCTTAGGGCCCCCTCTGATAACAGTAGAGTTCTGCACCGCACAATAGGCGGAGGCACACACACACTGCAGCAAGGAGGAGCGATACTCCAAAGAATGTCAGCTTTTTTTTAATCACAGCAAAAGAGATGTTCTGATTATTATAGCGATGAACATTTGAAATTGATGCCCATAATATGCCACTCTCATCTGTCCTTGTAACTTATTCTGTATGAAAGAAAGCCAAATGCTATCACACAGAAACAAAGCTACACCTTGGAGGACGAGCTTTCTCTCCACAACAGAGGATGGGAGAGCGGGCGAGGACAGAGTCGAGCTAGGTAACGGAAAATGGAAAGCAGGTGTATAATCAGAGACAGAGAAAGGTCACACTTAGCCAGGGTTTGATGGAGGAGGTGAATCCATGCCTCTGTTTTGTCCCTGCTTCTGGTCAGACTGAATCAGTCATTTTGGGAATAATCATATATACATACAGTATAT
>OOFJ01107339.1:0-11740 GCA_900323375.1 Benthosema glaciale
ATGTGAGAGCATACGTTTGCTCACGCAGAGTTTAGCCATTATTTTATGCACAATGTAAACAGTATGGCCGTGTGTGTGTGCGTGTGCGTGTGTGTGTGTGTGTGTGTGTGTGTGTGCGTTCATGCGTGCTCCTCTCGCTCTCTGTTCTCCCTGCGTGTGTTTGTGATGAGCTGGCAGGAAATTGTCTGTTAAATGGGCCGACAGCAGCAATGTGGGACAAGATTGAGATCAGGGAGACGGAGCGACCGCTCCATCTGCTCTCAGCAAATCAGTCTCGCAAAACAACTGGCCCTTTCATCACGGCTCCCCCACGCCACCTGCGTGCATGCACGCACGCGCGGGCACACACAGACACACACAGACACAGACACAAAATATGTTGGAGAGAATGAAAACCGTTGTCATTAAGTACCACTTCTGGCAGCATGTCTAATATACCCGTGTTGCTGCTTTTGTTATGGTGGTCATTTAAGTTAAAGGTTTCAAGTATTTTAGTGCAGAATTAAGGTATTTCTGCTATAGTTATGTGTGGAAGTTGCTTTTTCCCCACAAGTGAAGCTATACTACAAATGTATCCTACAAATATTATAGCCACTTTGAGAGAACTCTATTCATCGTTGTCCAGTTTAACCACATTGACCCTGGTGTCTGTATCCTCAGAAATAGCTCAAGCTTATATGTTTCATGCATACATTACATGTTGTATAGTAGAACTACAAGCCCACAGGTTGAAAAAAAAAACGACAAAATTTAGCTTGACTTGATATTTTTGTCATATAATTTTCTTTAGATTTTGAGATGGCAGAGCATGGATTCATGACATTATTTTAATCCATCACACATGACCCCTGAACAGTCAGAAAGATTGAGGTGTGTTGAGTGTATTGATAGGAGTACAATCTGCGTTTTGATGGATGCAGCAGTATTGCTATTAGTCCAGGCTTATCCCAATACATCCCAACACGCAGGAATACTGTTCAAGTAAATAAGATGCTTTTCACAAGAAAATGTTCCTTGCAAAAATACGGGGATTCCATTTTGTATTGCGGCAGTTCACCTTTGTCTGCCGATATTTGCACGTGTGCACAATTAATTTTGGCAGACGAAACATGCGCTGCACCGCTGTCACCTCAGCGGGAGCCGGCACAAATCGCAATTGTTTGGGTATTAACTGCATTTCCTCACCTCTGCCTCGTGCCACCGTCACCTCTCGCTCGCGTGGATTATCCGCTTCCGCTCGGAGGTTTTTGGAGAGCTGGGCTTCCACTTGCCACTTCCCTCTCCGCAGTGACTCGCACAGAACCGTGTGAGCCGTGGATGGAGAGCTAGAGGGGGCTCACTGTCGGAAATGAGGCTGGGGGGTGGGTGGGTGCGTGGTGGTTGGGTTTGCAAGTGCGTGCATGCATGCGTGCGTGCGTGCGTGCGTGCGTGCGAGTATGGATTTAGGACGAAGTGAGGGAATATGCAGAATATAGAAAGCCTTTAATATATAGGAGAGAGGGGGAAAAAACGTCAGGCAGATGAAAGACGAGGGATTAAATGTACATAAGCAGAAGACATGTTCTCTTCAGACTGAATCAGACAGAAGAGAGTGGTTATGTTGAGCAAATAACTGGGCCCTCCCCATAGAGACCACCTGCGGTTAATTGCAATAACAAGGACTCAAGAACATTCTCCTTTACCCTTTAACCACCAAGCTCTGTCCTCCCTATTTGCTCAAGGAAAAAGTGAGTCCCAAGGCTTCTCCGTTTGCTGTCTATACCATTCCCCCCCATGAGTGAAAGGCTATGGGTTTTTGACTGCTAGATTATTGTGAAACAACCTATTTCCGCGTATGTTTCAGATTCCAACTGCATACTGCCTGACCGGACTGAGTCCCCGACAGTGTTGGAAAAGTTACTCAAAACCGGTTACTTATCTCCCTGCCAAAAAAATGGTTGTGTGCCGTGCATGCATCCGCCTGGGTGACGGCAGACGCAAGCACTGGCGCTTTGCCATGGGGGGTCAGATCAACATATGGAATGAATTCTGTACTGGCCATATATGGAGTGTGTCTTGAGTGTACAGGGTTTGATGTGGTCAGATCAACATCCTCTCCCTGCTGCAGCTGGCAATTGTAGGAACCCTCCTGTTTTCGCTTTGGGCCTACAATAAATAAATAGTTATTCTTCACCATTATTACATGGACATGTACAACTAGAGAATAAATAATGGGGTGCACGGTCATCGCAATAACTATGCAGTTCATAGTAAAGGAATTCTGAACCCAATTACCATATTATCACATCAAATTTCTAACAATGAAAAAAGCCAAGGCTCTCTAAAGTTACTTTATTTAGTGAATTAGTGTGATTTGTCTTGACTTATTGCTAAATGTACATGTAGTAATCCCGTCCTGTCAAGGTTGTATCATGACGGTTAACAGAACCATGACAGATAATCTATGGAGAATGGTTAACCCATTAAGATCTGAGGCCTATTATAAAACACATGTTGCTATCAATGGTGCTCAAACTTTGATGTCCAGGACCCCCGCAATTATATTTAGAGTATTTGGCCGCTGACGCCCATCTTATTGTTTTGTTTTAGTCTTACAGTGGCGGGCCATTCATATTGGCCCATTCCTTGTAAGTGTCCTCAGTTTTTGCAAGTTTTGCAAATCAATATCTGCAGAATGGAAGATGGTAAAATCATTTTCTTTTTTTTAAATTGAAGACGACAACCTCAGCTTTCTTTTGGGGTATGGTGGGCCGTCTCAGCTATCATAGACAACGTTTTGTCTTATTGTGATATTTGCGCATTTTGCAAATGTTACCACAATAAAAGGGGCAATATCAGTGGCCTACAACTGTATTTAGTCATCTGAAATTATTTAGCCTCATAGTCTAGTCTTAGCTATGACTACATTTCAAAATCTTAGTCATTTATTCTTTGTCAATAAAATTAACTCTGGGGTCTGTGAAATGAAAACGGTTCAGAATCGACTGCCTCGGGAGGCTACGGAGAGAGAAACATTGGTCAAATGGGATGCAAAAATGTGCACAAACATTTCTGCACAATCTCGATTTCATTACAATAAGTCAACCCGCACACAGTAGCTGCATGTTGACTGAGTGCCTATCACGCACCCACGCTGCACTGGTCCCTCTCTCCAGAGAGTTTTATTTTCTCCTTTGCGTGGCTGATGATCATCTCCTCATCTCCATCACACGTCCCTGCGGTCATGTGTTGTTGCCCGTCTCCACCTGTCAAACTAATCCGGCACGACAAGTCGTCTGAACGTTTCCCCACCGATGCTAGGTACAGCGCTAGCACAGGAGGAGTGAGCGTTATGTGTGCAATCATAGCCACAGGGCTTTGCAGTGCGTGGGTGGGGTGGGCATGTGTGCATGAATATGCTCCTTTTTTTTCTCTGTGCTGCGTGCGTGTGAGTGTGATCTGAGCAATAGGTTAAAAAACATAGCCTTAGAGACCATTTGAGATATTATTGTCATTATAAAGGCTGGACTGCAAAGTGGTTAGGAAATGGACGCAAAATGGAAATCTCCTAATGCGACTCGACTCGTCGACCATCATCAATACCACACAATGTGTCTAATGGGAAAGGCACTTAAAGCCAATCGTGGCTCCAATGGAGCTGTGCAGTGGACAGAGAGAGCTCCCAGCTTGTTGTTACATGCGAAATATAGCCGGCTCAAATCTTGTACTGTGTATGCCAAGCTTGCCTTAGAGAAACTACATGCACGACATTATACTAATTAATTAGAGTGACAGAGAGAGAGAGGAGTGTGTGGACGTACGTGTGTGCGTCCACACATGGATGGGAGGGATGCGCAGCGTAACTGTATGCCAAAAATAGGCGCTGTCGGACCCAGACTTTTCTTTTCCTCCCTGGAAATAAAAGTCTGGGTTTCCGAGGCTAAGCTTGCCTTAACAACGTGAAGTAGAAGAAATAAGTGTGTGCGTGTGCGTGTGCACGGTCAGGCGTGTGTGTGTGTGTGTGTGTGTGCGCGCGACGCGTAACCAGTTTGGCATATAAAGTGGCTGTGTGGTACTATAAGACTGAAATAGGTCACTGCTGAAAAGCGACATATCGCTGCCCACTGCCCAGCCAAGGTAACCTGGGGAGATAACGCTAGAAGAGATAAGACTTCTCTGGCAACTGGAGGTCGAGGCAAACTTCTGCAATAACAGGCTTGCTTTGAATATATTCATTCACGCGGTTGGAGAAGGACACTAGAACTTCATGTCCAGACTATGCTGGACACATGATTTGTCAGATTAGCTTGAGATAGGCAAACATTTGAAAACAAACACATCTTTGTTACTCCTGTCCACATTTCGCCTTATCCCCCCAACCCCCACCTCCTTTCCATTTCCCATCTGTGTTAACTTCAGCTTATTATCTATATTATTACATCCACGGCCCATTCATACCTCCAATACATATTCATGAGAAAACCTATCCTATTTCAAGGTGGAGTGGTCTATTGCTGTGACACAAGCACTATTACCCTGCCCTAAATGAGATATTCCTCCATAACACATTATCCCACGGTTATGTCCCTGGGAATGTGGCTGTACAGCAATATGCTGTCTCAATTACCCAGCCTGCATCAGCCCTTTTGTCCACGGGTCACTGGCTCATCGTTTCTTTCGCCATAAGCAGTCCCGATAGTGTCATATTCATATAGACCCTGTCCATGCTGCTCCTTCTGCAGTCGTGCACGGATGGTGTTGGTGGACCTGCAGCCTCTGGTTCCTGACAGCTTGTTTTGCCTCCCTGTGTGTTTTTCTTTTTGGCAGAAAAGAAAAGAAAAGAAAAGAAAAGAAAAGAAAAGAAAAGAAAAGAGCCAGATGTGTTCATCTGGTTTCCTTGTTGGTGTGGGCTGATAACCGTAAAAACAAACAAAGCATAACCTTTTTTTCACAACTAAAACATTTTCTCCTCTTATACTTCTCCACTCTCCCCTCTACACGAATACATTAAATGCCTGATGTGTGACAGAATAATTACAGGTCTGCCGAAGTTTTTCTCGTATTTGTTTGTTCTGCCCCCATTGTTTTTTTGTTCTTTGTTCTTCCCTTCAGTATACGTGCGTTGTGTTGAATACAGTCAGGCTGGATCACCACAGACCACAGCCTTGAAGCCACCACCTTCATCTGTAACGATCGATGAAAACAATGCAGGAGAAGCATTTCATTTTATAGAAGAAAATGCAAAACAGGAGGATGAGGGAAAATATTGTGAAAGCTTTTGAACTGCTACAGTATCTATATCTGTATCTAGGGGGTTCCAGGCAGGTGGACCCTTATGCATCCATTTGGTTTAATTTTACACTTAAATGTATTGTTAAACATATTACTTAATTTACAAGAAGTCTACGCAATTAGAAAATATTTAAAAGAATTGTTATTTTTTATCCAACGCCTGTTGCTTGTTATCTCTCTTACATTGATACAGCATGGAATTGTGGAAGAAAAAGTCATATCAAAGTCTTTGGTTTCAAATAAAATGGTGGTCCGTGGCAGAAAAGTGCCAAATAAAAAATGGACCTTGATATGAAAGAGGTTGAAGTCCACTGCACTAAACAATCAGACTCACTTTCATTGCCGGTACCTACTGTCTTTGCATTAATATGAAGGCCTATTTAGAAATTCATGGAGAGCACACAAATCCTATAGTTTTGAAGATGGGTGGACATATGGAAAAATTTGATTAGACTTCAATGCTGTGATGTCACCCTTTACCAACTGAGATGGTATATAATGTTGCAAGATTAAATCGTTTAGAGTATATTCCATGTTGTTATAAGAGCATCCACATGAAACACATCTGTGACTCGTGTCGTTCTGAATCCTAGCTCATACAAAACACTTCTAAATACAGTACAATGCAAAAGCGTCATCTTATAACATGCCACCAAGCTATAAACGTAATAAATCCAGCCTAGGCCATACAAAAGAGCAGCACGTCGCAGCTCTCAGCCATGCATTAATAAGATATTTCAACACAAACACGTTAGCACTGCTGGCTATAGATAATGGCTTGGAGAACACAGCTACTGTATGTACAGTAATGTATGCAAAGTGCTTTGTTGAATACAGTGTGTGTACTGTATGAAGTCATGCAATGCTCATGAGGACACCGCTGCTATTTTTAGGAAAGCCTACAAGGAGCAAGTGACACATCTAAGAGACAGGAAGAGAGCGGGAGTGAGAGATGAAGAGAAACCAAGAAACTTAATGTGCTGAAGCCTAAGCTCACAATCGTGAGCATTGAATCGTGAGCTTGTAGATCGGCTATTGTCAGAGGAGCGGAGCCGCCGTACGACGGAATATAAATTAAGTGCGAGTTGACTTTTCTCTCTTTATTTGTTCTTATTCACTCACAGTGCAGTGGTAATCTTTGATTCAAAGTCTTGCATTCACATGGGCTCTAGTCTTGCATTCACATACATAAGCATTCACACATCTCTCACACATTCGCACATCTATCACACTACACGCACGCACGCACGCACACACGCACGCACGCACGCACGCACGCACTTTCTCTCTCTTTCTCAATCTCTTCTTTCTTCTGTTCTTTATTGCTTCATTCTTTTATTGCCTTCTCTCTCATTCACTCTGTCTCTCCATGTACTTTGTCCATGTTATTGCGGCAGGTCCATTTTGAGCCGGGTCACTGGTTGACCATGTGGTTTTCTTCTCGTATGAAAAACCAGCACATCGTTTGTCATAAGCTGCTCTCCGTTTGCCTAGAGGCTGCATACAGATGTACAGTAGGCTACATAGCCTATCTTTGAATACATTTATATTCATGTACTGTAGAAGGTTTTGTGCCCTCTCAGCCAATCGGGGCACAGTGATATCCATCAATGATTTTATATAGTGGCAGCATGAATATACAGGGCATTATGGACAGACGGACTGACTGACTGACTGACTGACTGACTGACTGACAGCAGATTATACTATAGCTGCTTGCTCTAGCGCGTATAGCTAAAACAGTGCACAAGAGGTCTCTGCAGAACAGCACAATAATATGTCAGTGTTCATGAGGCCCGCCGGCTCTACATTACTGCTGCCCCTCATTCACATCACTTTACTGACAAACTCACAGAAAAGTGTAGTTTAATGTATCCTTAATCAACCTGCAGACTGAACAGTGGAAAATGCAACTGCTGATGATGACAGCTAACATCCGAGATGGAGAGAAGGAGAATCACAAACAGACCTGAGAATGAGAAATAAGGAGAGAGTGAGAAGTTATACCTATAGGTGTGCACAGTGTGGGGGCATGCGTTAGTCCGACATCCGCGTGCAGTTAGGGTTTGGGAATAGGGTTAGTATGGGGCTCTATGATCGGAATATTGGGTAGTCGGATTTGTGGGTGTCGGATTATTGGGACGTTGGACTAACGCTACGCACCTGTGCGTAATTTTTGTGTGTTACAGTTTGACTTCCATGTGCGTGCATGTGTGCATGCGTGTTGTGTGCTGTGTCCTGTGTGTTCTGTATGCGTTTGTGCAGCCCTTTGTGACATAATTTGTGATATTTGGTTATAATGCCCATTTGAGATGTTTGCTTGCATGTGGAGATGCTCTAATGAGCAGATGTACAGTTATGCAATGTATTGACCGCCATATTGGAAAGAAATGCTGCCATATTGGAAACTAATGTTACTTTTTTATCATACTTGGTAGAAATACCTCCAGAACATATTATCTTATATCAAAATGAGGGGAAATAAAACATATTTACAGCCCCAGCAAAGTCCAAAACATAATTATGTCAAGCTGCAGCCATTTTTGAAACTGGCGGACCACCTTGAAAAAAAATTGGAATTCTGCATGGCCCAAGGTTGATTAACGATTAGGATCATATGAAGGTCATCTGTGCCAAATTTCATGCTTGTATCACCAACTGAACTATCATTGAAACCAGCAATTTCCCGCTTAGCTATGAAGCGTTACTCGAAGGCAGAGAAATGATGGCTGTGTATTTACAGTAGCAGTACAGTAGAATAGGAGGAGGAGATGGACGAGAGCAGCTGTGATGCTTTTTTGCGCAAATGCAGATGGGTGTCTAAATATAGAATTATAGAACGACCTGCCTATTTTACTGGAAATACAAATGTATAATCGCATTATTCACATTCTGCCAAAATAGCAGATTTACAGGGTCACAAGGGATGCTCATATAGATTGGATATTTTCAGTGAAGAAATTCTGTAGATGGTCAAAAGGGGCAACTACAGTATAGACCCCTGGGAGTACCTGGTCAAGTATATAGGGTTTATGTTCATAGGCACGTGTTCACAACATTGCAGTATCATTCACCCAGTAGTCTAATCTAATGGAATTATGGTCTATAGCTAGCTCACAATAATGTATGTACCTCTTGAGACACAAAATGAAAGTACTGGTTAGTGGTTATGCCCTGTAATTGGTGAAACTGAAAATATTGATCTAGTCTAGTGTTTCACTGTATTCACATCACATTATTATCAGCCAACATTGTTTCATTTATTCACATTATCAGTGGAGTGAGTGTGCTGTGGCAATCAGTAGAATATTCAAAAGTCAGTTATTGTTTTTCTTCAATGAGCAACACAGTTGTTCTCTCTCTTCCATGTAATAGCATCAAATGTAACCATGTTGTCATACTGTATAAATACTCTTATGACAGCAGCTGATTGAATGTAAAACATTGTGAGAGTATTAAAGAGACCGCATGGACCAGGAACTGACAGTCTCCAGTTATTGATTTTCTAAAATGCACTGCTTTTATATATGCATGCCGCCGGCAGCATCTAGAATACCAAGTTTTGATACTGTGCACATTGCACATGCAAATCTCATTGTCTTCTTGGGGTTTTCTCGTGAAACCTCAGGACATCACTTTGGCTGAAGAAATGTTTTGCATTTTAATGGAAACAGTTTCCAAATAATGGATTCAACACCAGGAGCCTTTCTGGTCTGAAACTTACTGCTGTCTGGTCATTTCATGGTGCATAGCCTTTGCTGGCTATTGCATCAGGGTGCGCAATTGTGTTTTAGTTCTTCTAGGCCTACTGGGACTGTTGTCTGTAGTCCCTCCTTGACACTTTAGAGTAGTTTTATTTGTTGACAACAAAACTGTCAATATATCAATAGATTTAGTCATCATTTTTCGTCAGTGAAAAAAGGTAGTCGAAGAGCATTTTTTCGTCCAAGTTTCAGTCGACGAAATCAACACTGATTTCGAATTTAAAATGAAACGACAGTGGAAGTTCAGCCGAGGTCTTCATTATGATCACAATAACGTAGGAAAAGTTCTGCACCTACAGTCATAATGATTATCTCCATTTACTAATGACAGCCCTTGGCTCAGCATTAACCGGGATCACAGTCACTTAACCTGCCTATCACTGTGCGTCTGTCTGCATGTGTGGCCATTCTTCTGTTGGATTGAATATGTGGGGGCGGATATGCTACTGTATGTGTGTGGGAAGCTGTGCGTGCGTGCGTGTGTGTATACGTGAACGCTTGCACCACTGTGGTAGAGAGAGTGTGTGTGTGGGTGTGCGCGAGAACTTTTTGAGCTGTGGCGACTTGAAGTCTGATTAATCATGTGTTTGATTGATCACGTTCATTTCTTTAATGGACTTACTCAATTCGGCGTCCGTCTCCACAGCTCTCGGCCGGCGGGCCCCAGAACACAGAAGAATGATACGTGTTGGCCTGAGCCTCTGAGGACGTCTGTGGTGTTGTTTTTGGCGTCAAATTTATATATTTTTGTTTTAGTCATAGTTTTAGTCACCTGGAATGTGTTAGTGTTACTAGTCTACCTTTAGTTGACTAAATGTCATGCGATTTTAATCAACTAAATCTACAGTTGATTAAGTCGACTAAAATGTATTTTTGCCAGCCTTGATGCAGTCCTAATGGCTGATTTTACACTTACTCTACAAGCTCACAACGCATCCCGCTGCGACGCGTTGTGAGCTTGTAGATCGGCTATTATAGCATGAAAGTGTAAAATGACTGGTCTTTTGTATACTGGATCTCGTGTCCAGTAGTCCCTTCCTAACATTTTAGCCTAGTTTATATTTGTTGACGAAATTGACAGTCATCATCATAGCTTAGTTTTAATTTAGTTTCCATTTAGTTTTCTGCTGTGAAAAAAGGTAGCCGACGAAAAAAATTCGTCTTAGTATTAGTCGACGAAAACTACACTGGTCTGTGGAATACACGCAGACACAAACCCGGCCATCCAAGCCGTATGGACTATTTACACGTACAAATCATAATTTCCTCTAATCTCCTGCCCGCATCCACACATGTAAACACAGGAGATTACAAACGTGTGTACCGATACTGGCACACACATGAATGCACTTACAGTCTTACACACACTTTCGGTCACATGTATAAGTGCACAGACTTACACACACGCACACGCGCACACGCACACACGCGTGCAAATGTGCACATGCATGAGTATACTCGTACTGCGCACATGCCAAACACACATAACCAACAATTAAGCTTCCACACACACATACATACACAAATGCACATGCGGACGCATGCCTTCGTGCATGCATACACGTACGTATGTATACACGCACGCACACACACTCACGTGCGCGTGCACGCACGCAGTCGCACGCAGCGCTCCTCCCAACTCCGCCCCCTGTCTGTGCAGAGGCAGCTGCAGAGCACAGACAGTTTAACTTTCCAAAATGGCCTCAAGCCACCAACATGACTTTGTGCCATTAAAGTCCATGCTGCAATCCGAAGGAGAATAAAAATGTTCACAGCAATTAAATGTGTATTATGTCTAGATTAATGTGCACCTCGCTGTGGTGCACTTACGTTGCATAATGCATCAAACCATGCATTATGCATTACAACTTATTCTGTGATTATTCCTCTTGGTCACACAGACGCACGCACGCACGCACACATACACGCACGCACGCGCACATACACACACAGTCACGCACACACACTTTCATATGGTATATTTTGTCCTCAAGAGATCTCTGTGCAGGCTCTAAGCATGCATGTCTGTCTACTCTCACTAGCCATTCATGCTTTCAACAAAGTCAAGGGTACTGCATGCATTTTACTCACCCATGAGCTTTTCCTTCAAATAGTGAGTCTATATACTGTATACACATTTGGTTCTGGTTGCCTGGCCCTAGAGCAGTCTTTCCCAACATGAGGCGGCCGGCTCCAAAGATCACATGAAGGCGGGCGTGGGGTTTACAACCCTTTTCATATCAAGTTCCATTATTTATTTGGCAGTTTTTTATGAGATTTATAGCCTCGCAGACCCAAAACTAAAGATTTTGCCCCGTGCACAATTCTGTATTGCACATGCTGTACAGGTGGTACCTATTAGGAGAACAAACAGGCAAAATAACAGTTCTACATTCTCTGATTGTGTGTAGACGTAGATGTAAATTAAGTAATGCAAATGTTTAACAAATTAAACTCTTGAGATTGTAAAATGAAACCAAATGGACCTGTGAGGGTGCGTGATTGTTATATATATATATATATTTTAAAGTCTGATTTACTGTATTCTTCTTCGTTGGACGGTGGGCCGGCATATAGGGCTATTTTCGGCACTTAAGTTTTGAAGCATATAAGACAGAGCGTCTTTCTGTCATCTGAGCACATGCTACAGTATATGCTACAAAATTTCTATTGATATGCCTTCAACGTTTGAAGCACATTTGATG